>SKCR01030447.1:0-31733 GCA_019454045.1 Zanthoxylum bungeanum | reverse complement strand
CTATATCGCAGGCTAAGGAACCAAGGTCTCATCAACGGTCCAAGCATGTTCTTCGACGTTACCCCATCTGATTCGTGAGATTATACATCGTGGCGATGTAAGTCGAGAAGGTCACATCAATGACAACATTGCAAGATCGCTGACGAAGGCTGTTCTTCAGCAAGTTTTTGAACACACTACATAGTTCGGGTATTAGATGCTTGAGTGACTGGCTATAGGCCAAGTGGGAGATTGTTAGACATTATGTCCCATAGCGTCTCTGTTTGTAAATGATATTGTATTATTGTACAAATTAACTATGTGATAATGAAATTGCCTTTTGCCGTTTTGTAATATTATTTACTTTGATATATAAATGGCGAAAGTCCATATGATTAATACCGGATTGAGATGAAATGAGACAGTATCAATCCATAAAGGTTTAATCATTGAATATCCCTAGTCGGAGTATTATCGAGATCGGACATCGATAATGCGGAATAGACTAGTATTGCGCTTGTGCACGTTGTGAGGGCACAACGGCATAGTTCTCATATATTTAAGTATTGGATACTTATGCAAGTGCGATAGGAGGTTGTGTTTTACCGATGGTACGGAAAACAGCTTCCTCTGGATAGACCCCCCCGGAATCCCATTGGTAGTATGTCTGCGTGTCTATGGGAGGGCCACATCAGGGTAGGTGTATATGGTCTTAACCTGAGACTTACATCGCTAGTACTTGCGACAATCGGTGAACTTTGGTTTTGGTGGTTGGGGACCTTAACGGTTCTGTGTACACCTCTTCTGGGTTTATCGAGAATCGTAGTGCACTGGATGTGATGTCGAGATGGAAGTATCACTTCAGACATATGGAGGTGATGATCACGCAGGACACAGAACTAGTACTCTATAAAAGGTTGCAACGGTCGGGACAATATGACCAGGTCAGGATTGTCCGATTTAAAGAGACTAGTTGCTGATGTCCGATATATGTTTCGTACGGGGCAGACACATCTCCAGCCCCAGGCCTAACATGTGATCATCCGATACTGGATCGATGTACGCAATACTACGGTATACTACGCTTGATATAGATCTTATATTCCTATAAGAATATTTCTGGAGAATTGGGTAGGCATGGCGCTTTGCTAGAAGCCAACCTTGTCTTGTGAATCGGTAAGAACGTAGTACGAGGTACGTACGTGTTGGGATTATCCGACGACCGTATTTACTGCCAACATATCCGGAGATCTCTTGGGTCGCTTCCTGAAGATTCACCTATGATATTTGATTCGGACTTAATTAATCTTGGATTAATTGCGGAGAAACTTTATCTTGGATAAAGTGCCTTATTTAGAGAGAGAACGATTAATTTGGAATTAATCGATAAATTATTATATTCGATATAATAATCGAAATTCGATTTCGACGCGAAATTAAAATTAAATTTTAATTCGGGCATACGAGTTAATTTAGAATTAATTCGTTAGCGACGTAAATAATAATTTCGCCAGGCGCAATTATTTATTTAAATTCGATTTAATTAACGTCGCGACGTAAGTTCGGTATTTCGGAATATCGAACCCGAACGCGTGAGTGCACGTGGGCCCACTTTCATTTGGAAACGTGTGGGGCCCACATGACACATGTCATTATATGCATTATTTAATGGTTAATGCATTGCATGGTGATAGTGTACAATACACTCAATGGTTTTGCATGGAGTTTGAGTGTTTGACACTCTAAGCCATTGCATGATTTGTGTCATAAGTTTATTATTAATTTAATAAATATTATGGCATAAATATAAATTGATTTTTGGTAACAAAAATTAATTACACAACTCTCTTCTCTCTCTCACATTGCCGAAACCTGAAACAGTTTTGGGCTCTCCATTTCTTCTTTTCTTCATTTTTTTGTTGCAAAACTTGAAGAAATTGTGTTTGTTTGGAACATAATTCACACACAAGGCTAGCACCTTCAAGGGATCATAAAGAGGTGATAGGGAAACCATCAAAGAGCTTGGAATACACAAAGCTTGGAGCTTCAACTCTTCTTCCTCCCTTGGCCGAACTTGAAGCTTGGAGATTCAAAGATTTTCTTCATCACTTCTCATCACAAAAGCTTTGTAAGTATGATTCCGCCATGCTTCAAGATATTATATATATTCATTGTTGTATTTCATATGCTTAATCTTTCCTTGGGACATATAATAGAAACCAACAGGGTTCACGACAATTGGCTTGTGAAAGGGAGACAGTTTTCAACATTTTGTGTTGAGTAATTGATTTCAAAAATCCAATTACCATTTACCAAAAATCTAATTAGGTAAATGTCATTCCAAATAAATAAAATAATAAAAGTTTGTTGGTTGGTGTTGGTGTGTAAAACAAGCCATCATAAATTTGATTTAATCAGCAACCACTTCCATCACTAGTCAAACTAGTTGATATAAGTCAAGTGGGTCCCACCACTTGTAAATTCCAAATTTAAGTTCGAACAATCCAACACGCAATTTCACTCGGGCTCGGGTTCGTTAATTCTGAATAAACGAATTTATCGTTGCGACATTATTATTAAAGTCGCTAACGAATTAATTAAATTAATTCATTCGCCCTAATTAAAATTTAATTTTAATTCGCTTGAAATCTTATTTCAATTAATATATCGAATATATTATTTAATTGATTAATTCCAAATTAATCGTTCTCTCTCTTCTAATCGAATTTTATCCCAGATAAATTCTTGTCTTAATTAATTCTAGATTAATTTTCTCTCTGATAATTAATCCCAAATTAATTATGCTCGAGTCAATCGTCATCGGTGAATCTTTAGGAAGCGACCCATGAGATTCCTGGATATGCTGGCATTAAATCCGGTAGTCGGACTATCCGAACACGTGCGTACCCGGTACCACGTTCTTGCCGATTTACAAAACATGGTTGCCTTCTAGCAAAGCACCGTGCCTACCTAACTCTCCAGAATATTCTTTTAAGGAATACATAATCTATATCAGGCGTAGTATACTAAGTATTGCGTATTACGATCCGGTATCAGAAGTCACATGCTAGGCCTGAGGTTGGAATTATGTTTGTCTCGTACCAAGCGTATATCGGATCACTAGCAACTAGTCTCTTTAATCAGATAATCATGACCTTGTCATATTATCCTGATAGTTGCAACATATTAGAGTACCAGTTCTGTATCCCTGCGTGATCATCAACTCCATATGACTGAAGTGATACTTCCATCATGACATCACACCCAATACACTACGATTCTCAATAAACCCAGAAGAGGCGCACACAGAACCTGTGAAAGTCTCGAACGACCAAAACCAAAGCGTATTGATTGTTGCAAGTATTAGCGATGCAAGTCTCAGGTTAAGACCAAATATATCTACCCTGATTCGGATTCCCATATACACATAGTCTAACTACTAATGGGATTCTGATGGGTCTATCCCAAGCGAAGCTGTTTCCGTACCATCGGTAAACAGAATCTCCTATTACACTTGCATGAGTATGCAATACCCAAATATATGAGAACTATATCGTTACGCTTCTATAACGCGCACAAGTGTATACTAGCCTATTATGCATTATCGATGTCCAGTCTCGATAATACTACGACTATGGATATTTAATGATTAAACCTTTAGTGGATTGATATTGTCTCATATCTTATTAATCAGGAACTAATCATAATGACTTTTATCATTTATATATTCAAGTAATCTAATTACAAAATGATAAAATGGCAATTTCCTTTGTCACATACTAGCCTATTTGTACGAAAACCACAATGTCTTTTACAAATAGTGATGCTATGGGTCATACTGTCCAACAATCTCCCACTTGGCCTATAGCTAATCACTCAAGTATGTAACACCTGAACTATGTACATGTCGCTCAAACTTTTGCTGAGGAATAGCCGTAGTCAGCGGATCTACAATGTTGTCATCTGATGCGACCTTCTCGATCTTCACATCGCCACGATGTATGATCTAACGAATCAGATGGAAACGTCGAAGTACATGCTTTGATCGTTGATGAGACTGTGGTTTCTTAGCCTGCGCTATAGCCCCGTTATTATCACAATACAAAGGAACGAGTTCAGCTGCTAGCGGAACTACTCCTAATCCAATTAGAAATTTACGGATCCAAACTGCCTCTTTTACTGCCTCAGCTGTAGCGATATATTCCACTTCTGTTGTTGAATCGGTAACAGTCTCTTGCTTGTAAGATTTCAGCTCACTACTCATTTGTTCAACAAAATATGTACTTGGATTGTGACTTACAATCGTCTTTATCGATTTGGAAACTTGCATCGGTAAACCCAGTTACCTCAAGTTCTCAATCTCCATAGATTAAGAATGCATCCTTAGTTCGTCTAAGATACTTAAGGATGTTCTTAATCGCAACCCAGTGACCATCACCTGGATTGGCCTGATAGCGACTATACATGCTCAAAGCATACGAGACATCATGTCGCGTACATATCATGGCATACATGATCGATCCGACTGCAGAAGCGAACGGGATCTGACTCATGTTGTCTCTCTCATCTTGAGTTTTAGGACACATGTCCTTAGATAGAGACGCCATGTGACACTGGCAACAGTCCCCTCTTAGACTGATCCATGTTGAATCTTTTCAACACTTTATCAATGTACGTGCTCTGGGAGAGTCCAAGCATCTTTCTAGATCTATCCCGGTAGATCTTTATTCCCAGAATAAAGGCTGCTTCTCCCAGATCTTTCATGGAGAATTTTAATGAAAGCCAAGCTTTCACTGATTGTAGCATAGGAATGTCATTGCCAATAAGCAATATATCATCTACGTAAAGGACAATAAATTCAGTGCGTTTCCATTAACCTTCTTATATACACAAGGATCATCCTCGTTTTGAACGAAATCATATTCTTTTATGATCTCATCAAAACGTTGGTTCCAAGAATGCGATGTTTGCTTCAATCCATAAATGGATCGATTTAACTTGCAAACCTTGTTTTCATGTTTTGGTACGACAAAACCGTCAAGCTGTTGCATATAAACATCCTCCAAAAGGTTTCCGTTAAGGAAAGCGGTTTTGATGTCCATCTGCCATATTTCATAATCAAAATATGCAGTAATAGCAAGCATTATCCAAATTGATTTAATTATGGCAACAGGTGAAAAAGTTTCATCGTAGTCGACACCATGTCGTTGACGATACCCTTTCGCTACAAGCCTAGCTTTGTACGTTTGTATGTTGCCATCCTTGTCAGTCTTCTTCTTGAAGACCCATTTACAACCAATAGGCTTTATGCCTTCTAGTGCATCAACCAGTGTCCAAACTTGGTTGGTATACGTGGAATCCATTTCAGACTTAATGGCTTCTTGGCATAAAACGGAGTCGATATCTTGTATCGCTTCCTCATACGTAGTCGGCTCATTATCCTCAATAAGATTCATATCTACTTGAGGTGAGATCATAAACCCATACCTCTCAGGTTGTTTTCTGACTCTCTCTGACCTACACTGTTCTTGTGTATTAAAAGATTGTGGTACAGTCTCATCCTTGATGAACTGTTCGTGTTCCATTAAGGAATCGGTGCCAAAAATATTATCACTTCTATTTTCATCGAGTTCTACTTTCCTCCCACTTACCACTGTATTTAGGAATTCCTTTTCAAGGAAAACCGCATGTAAGCAACAAATACATTGTCCTCTTATGGGTGGTAGAAGTAATATCCTTTGGTTTGCCTAGGATAACCTACAAATAGGCACTTATCCGATTTGGGTCAAGTTTGGTACCATCCAAATGTTTAATGTATGCCCATCATCCCTAAATCTTCAGGAATGAGAAACCCGGTTTCTTTCCTGTCCATATTTCATATAGAGTCTGTTGAACAGAATTTGATGGAACCTTATTCAAAATAAGTATTGTACTGTTCAATACATATCCCTAGATGGAAATTGGTAGCTTTATGCAACTCATCATAGACCTTACCATGTCTAATAAAGTTTGGTTTCTCCGTTCAGACACACGGTTTAATTGACGTCTTCCGAGAGGAGTCCACTGTGAAAGAATACCATACTCTTGCAAGTAATCGAGAAACTCATTGCTTAAGTATTCTTCACCACGGTCCGACCATAATGTTTTAATACTTTTGATGGTTTGTTTTTCTAATTCGTGTCGAAACTGTTTGAATTTCTCAAAAGTTTCTGACTTGTGTCTCATAAGATACACATAACCATAACATGATGCATCATTCGTAAAGGTTACAAAATATTCATATCCACCTCTAGCATGGCTAGACATGGGCCCGCATACGTCACTATGAACGAGGGCTAACAGTTTGGTGGCACGTGCACATTTACCGCTAAAAGGTGTTTTAGGCATTTTGCCTAATAAACAAGATTCGCAGACTTCATATGAATTTGGATCAAATCCGTCCAAGTATCCTCTCATCGAAAGTGTGGATATACGAGTCTTGTAAATGTGTCCTAGACGATAATGCCACATATAAGTTTCATCTTTGTTACTTAATTTAAGCATTTTGTTTGTCATATTATATGTTTGAGATTGATTTATATTCAAAATATAAAGACCATTATTAACATCAGCACTGCATATCTCAAAAACAGTTTTATAAACAAAACACCATGTGTTTTTGAATAAAAAAGTATACCCACATTGGGTTAAGCAAGATACAAATAAAATGTTTCTAGTCAATCTAAGTACATAATAGTAGTTTGATAAATTAAGTACATGCCTCGAGGGCAGTTCCAAAATATTGGTGCCAACAGCCAAAACGGTGACTCTAGTCCCATTTCCAACTCGGAGGTCAATCTCTCCTGAAGCCACTCTCATGCTAATCTACAGATCCTGCACATCAGTACATATATGAGTACCACAACCAGAATCAAAAATCCAAATTTAAAACTAGAAGTAAACATGTTTATCTCTATAACAAACATACCTGAAGCTGGAGCCTTGCCCGCCTTCACTTCCTTCATGTGCGCCTTGTACTCATGGCAGTCCGCTTCCAGTGACCCCATTTGCAACAATGCAGGCAGACATCTTGGGATTTGTCCTTTGTCTTCCCAGAAGACTTTGTTGATTTGGCCTTGCCCTTTCTCTTCTTCTTCTTCTTCACGCCTCCAATAGCCTTTGGCCAAGCCTTGGCAGACTGAGTTGTTGAAGCGAAGTGCGCCTTGCGCTTCTTTCCCTTCAAAAGCTATTTTCTGCTTCTCGCAGCATTGTCATCAACTCTCCAAGAGTATGATCTTGGTTCATCATATTGTAGTTCATGATGAACCCGCTTCAGCTGTCAGGAAGAGACTGTAAGATCAAATCTATGGAAGTCTCAGCCTCGAAGACTATGTCTAGTTGTCCCAGCTGTTCGATGTCAGCAATCATCTGCGACACATGGTGCTCGACAGATGTACCCTCTAACATTTGAGAGCGAAAGAGCTTCTTCTGCAATTCATACCTCTGCGATCTAAGGTTAGATCGGTGAAGGTCCTTCAATTTCAACATCATAGTATATGGATCAAATCCCTTGTTCTGGCGACGAAATTGAGGGGTCATTGCAGCAAGCATGACGAATTGAGCAGTTGAGTTATCATCGATATGAATCTTCCAAAGCTCAAGCTCAAACGGCTGCTCAATTCTGGACTTAGGCCTGAGAGGCCTCTCTATTGTATAGAGCATATTCTCAGCCCCCAGGACAATCCTAAGATTCATATCCCAGTCAGGAAAGTTCGCACCATTAAAGATATTTTCGCCCATGATAATGTCCATAACATTGATCTTTCTGGCCATCTTAATTGCAATAGTCCAACTATTCAATTAACGATTTTGGATAAAGTCCAACTATTACAATAAAAATAATAAAATATTAGTCCAACTAATAAATATATGTAAAATGAAGAAAATAATTTGAAAGCGCGTATTTGGCAAGTATTTGAACGAAATTGCAAATTCAATACTGGCCTCCAACTATTTTTCGGCGAGCCTCTAACCCTCTGTTGAGTACTCGGGAAACCTAATTTCCTAGTGGGCTAGGATCCCGTTAAATAACACACAACCTTAACTTTGGCCAACAAGCTGTATGATATAAAGATCAATTGGATCTCATGCAATTCCTAGATCTGGTAGGTGGACCTCCAAGTCCGAAACATATATACAATATGTATGTCAATATATCCAATATATTTCCTAACCTTTTCCTCTGAATTAACTAAGCCTTTGCTTTGGCTCAACAAGCTTAATGATTCCAGTTAAGCGGGGCCCATTGACAGTGGGAAAGCTTCATAATCCACGTCGATGAACAAGAAGTGACCTTGACTTTGGCCAACAAGTCACAACTTACCCAAGACATGAGATATGGAACAAAGCTTTCGTGGTTCAAACACATCCGCGATGGACATTGATCTTGACTTTGTCCAACAAACCAATGCCAATCTTGGATCTTGAGAGAGAACCACTCAATGGAAGGAATTCGCTTAATATTTGTTTGAAAGTTTTTCGCGTAAATTGGCAACCAATTTATTATCTTTGATTAGGTCTCGTCATACACCCTTAAGCATGCATTCTAAAAGCATAATAAGGCACAGAATAAATAATAACGATATGCGGATGGATATTCAACAAATTTTGTAGGAAACGACTTTCCTTAGCGCGGCGGAAGTTGCTTGGGGTAGCACCGGGTCCGGTATGGATCTTCAAAATATTCTTTGCCTTCTCCATTTGTTGTAGTAGCCAAGATCAATCCTTTGGTGTCCAACACTTGGATCAACCACTCGATCTTCCGAACTATGACTCGAAACCAACAAACAGAAGTGTGGGCTTCACTCACAAAGATTAAACCTGTAAACTATTTAGAGATTTAAGATGTCACAATGGTGTTTGGCTTTAGGAATTTCACAACACTTGTGAAATCTAGACCTCTCTATTTTCTCTCAATTCATTTCTCACAACAATTGTGTGAATGAATGCAAAGTGTTAACCTTAGGAAGTGAGAGAAATGGTAGAGATTATATTCTCTTACACAAGCCAACTAACCTTGTCATTAAGCATCTAATGCTTTCTTGCAATGGCCAACAAAAAAATGTGAATGTCATACCAAAGCATAAGAAATGTTAGCTAAAGACAATGGCTTTGTCATTAAGCATTTAATGCTTTCTTTCAATGGCAAACACATAAATGTGGAGGCCATACCAAAGCATAAAATGCATTAGCTAATGACAAAACTATTAGGTGTATCTAAGCCACCTAATAGACACAATTGCTTGGATGACATGGTAAGCCATATGGCTTTGTCTCCAATGGTAAATAAAAATCAATATATTAATAATGATTTATTTACCTTCAATTATGTTGTAGTAATTATCTCATAATTATTACTAACTTGATTATCTCATAATCAAAACTTGATTATCTCATAATCAAAGAATTCTAGAAAAGATTAAGTTAAACTAATTTAACATAGTTTTCATTCGTGACAATAAATATTATTAATCTTATTAATAATATATAAATAAATATAATGTGAGCACATAATTAGACAATCTAATTATATTAGGTTTGCTATAGTTAATCGAGCTAGCACGGGGACTAAATGGACCTACGGTTCCGAGCTCCAATAATTCCGAAATATTAATTAAACTTTTTAATCAAATATTACGAATTATTAACTCCGCGTTATTCCACTAAAAACTCAAAGTTGAACTCCCGTTACCATATATGGATTAAGTAAACCGAACATTTTCAGTGTCCATCGATATAGTCATTACATATGGATATAGCCCTTCACGAATATCTCATAAATATAGTCGGGTCATAAGTCCGTTAAACCCCTCTAAATATTTTGTCTCTTAAGCACCATTGATTCTATAATGAATAATTAATTCATAACAATTATGATTATAAAATACTTTCTATTCGTAATAGAAAAGTCGATCGCTCAAATTGTTCAAGTCCTGAATCAACTCTTAAAAGAGATATTCATCTGCTTCTCTTAAGAATGAGTGAATTCCATATTTATGTAAAACGTTCCCAACTACATACCAATCATATCCCCAAAATACATAGTTATTGGCTGGGAATGCAACACCAACCTCACCATAGTAAATCAAAGGACATAACCTATTGTTGAGTTTCAATCAAGTCCCAAGATCATAAATCATGCATAAAAACGAGTAGAATACAACCAAATGAGGTGCGGAAAAACTCACATGGATCGGTAGAGATGCATCAAAGATGGACCAAATGCCCACTTCATGTTTCTGCCTCCATCAAGCTCGGTTTTGGGCCTTCTTGAACTGCAGTGGACTGCACGGTGGGGGCTGTTTTGATGCTCCAAAAATCGGCCATGAAAGACTCCATTGAAGCCCCAAGCTTCAAGGTTTCCAAGCTCACAAATTCGTTTCCCTATCACCATAATATAACCCATGTGTGTGCTAGCACTACTCTTCTTCATTTGCTTCTCAAAATTTCGGTCAAACCAGAAATTTTTGGAGAAGAAATCGGCTCCAAGCCGAAAGTGGAAGAAGGAGAGAAAAGAGAGGGAGAGGAAGAGATGCGTAAAAAGGTGAGAGAAAAAGTAAGAAGAAAATAAAATGTAATAGGTTTTTATATTTTTTCAAAATTAAAACCATTTACCATATATTTTACTTTTATTTAAATGCTAAAGTCAAAAAGCAAAAAGCAAAAGTTGCTTTTTCAACTTCTACATCAATCACTCAAATCAAGTGACAACATGTCATATCACTCAAAGTGACATTTGATTCGACGCTTGATGTGACTAGCGATTTGACGCACGATTTGACTTGCGTGCCGCACTCGAATTCGAAATGCGAATGCACTCGCAAATAATCCCGGGCTCGGGTTCGCTAATTCCAAATTAACGAATTTTCCGTTGCGTCATAATTAAATGATTACGCCTAGCGATATCACTATTACGTCGCTAACGAATTATTCTAAATTAATTCGTTCGCCCGAATTAAAATCTAATTTTAATTCCGCGTCGAAATCCAATTTATAATATATCGAATATATTATTTTATCGATTAATTCCAAATTAATCGTTCTCTCTCTTTAATGATATTTTATCCGAGATAAAATATCTCCGCAATTAATCCCAGATTAATTTTCTCTCTCTTCTAATTAATCCCAGATTAATTAAAGTGTGAGTCATACGTCATCGGTGAATCTTCAGGAAGCGACCCATGAGATCTCCGGATATGTTGGCAGTAAATACGGTCGTCGGACTATCCGAACACGTAAGTACCTCGTACTACGTTTGTACCGATTTACAAGACAAGGTTGGCTTCTAGCAAAGCGCCATGCCTACCCAATTCTCCAGAAATATTCTTACAGGAATATATATAGATCTGTATCAAGCGTAGTATACCGTAGTATTGTGTATATCGGCCCAGTATCGGATAGTCACGTGCTAGGGCTGGGGCTGGATAAGTGTCTGCCCCGTCCGAAGCACATGTCGGATGTCTGGTAACTAGTCTCTATAATCAGATATTCATGACATGGTCATAATATCATGATTGGATGCGCATCACTCAAGAGCACTAGTACCGTATCCTGCGTGACATCATCTCCACTATGGCTGAAGTGATACTTCCGTCTTGACATCACACCCAATACACTACGACTCTCTGATAAACCCAGAAGTGGTGTACGCAGAACCGGTTAAAGCCCTGTACCACCAAGACCAAAGTCTACCGATTATCGTAATTATTAGCGGTGCAAGTCTCAGGTTAAGACCAAATACACCTACCATGATGTCGGACTCCCATAGACACATAGTCATAATACCAATGGGATTCCGAGGGGTCTATCCAGAGCGAATCTGTTTCCCGTACCATCGGTGAAACACAACCTCCTATCGCACTTGGATAAGTATCCAATACTTAAATATATGAGAACTATGCCGTCGTGCCCTCACAACGCGCACAAGTGCAATACTAGCCTATTCCGCATTATCGATGTCCTGTCTCGATAATACTCCGGCTAGGGAAATTTAATGATTAATCCTTCGTGGACTGATACTGTCTCATATCATCTCAATCCAGGAACTAATCATATGGACCTCTCTTCATTTATACATCTATGGTGATCTAATCACAAATGATGAGAGTGCAATTTCCTTGTCACATAGTTAATTTGTACAACAACACCGTGATCTGTACAAATAGTGACGATATGGGTCATATTATCCAACACCTATCATCCAGCAGTTTGTAATACACTCAGGATTAAGATCGAATCCATATTTGACCATCTATTAGATAAAATGAATTTCTTCGGTTAACAGATATTAGAAGAAATTCATATTTATATGAGTCCAATCCTATATGATCTTATCATACAAGGTGCCTCCATTCCCATGTCACTACATGAACGATCCCGGATCAAGATATTCATACAAGTATAGAATGGACCGCAGCTATAGATAAACACAAACAAAGTACCCTCCTTGTTCGCTCTCTATGAAATATTTAGATTACTAACTTTAGACTTAAATCCTCTGTGCATCAAACATACACTAAGTCTAAAGGTACAAGAGTAATCAAAGTAAACAAGACAATTGGACAATATGCGATATAAATCAAACAACTTTGACAAAATGAATAATGCATTTATTATTATTACAAAAATCAATTCCGTTTACAATACATGAAGCTTTAGGACATAAATCCCAATAATCTCCCACTTGGACTAGAGCAAATGAGACATGTCATGTAATCCTAAACCATTTAGGTGACCTTCAAATACTTTAGCCGATAAGGTCTTTGTAAACGGATCAGCCAGGCTGTCTGCGGATGGAATCTGCGTGACAGCGACATCTCCTCTCTGAACTATATAAGAAAATTTTTAAGATCCATACCAGACCCGGTGCCACCACAAGTAACTTCCTCCGCGCTAAGGAAAGTCGTTTCCTATAATTGGCATCAAGAGCTTAAGGTTGAAATGTTTTCTTAACCCTTTCTCTTTTTAAGTTTAAGTTTTAATAATTTATATTAGATATAAATTATTAATATGCATGTTGTGATGAGTAGGCACAATTAGATTCATGAGTGTTGTGCTAAAACACACACGAATAGAGGTGATTGGAGAGAAAACTCTTCTTTTATATTACAAACAGAAGAATTACAAAGCTTACAAATCAAAGCTTTACAAAAACTCTCACACCACTTTACTCTCTATTATTCTCACTTCTGGGATTTCTAGGGATTATGGGATGATCTGGGGACTCCAATTTATAGTGCCAAAACCATGTGAACAGTGCCAATGTTTACTTTGATTCATGTGATGATTGTATTGCGTTGATCGTTAATTTTTCCGGCTCTTATTTTTAGTATTGGAAATATAAGACCATAAGGTCATATTCTTTCAAGTGTTGTAAGTTCATTTCTTTTGTAATAAGTCCATTTTGTAACTCAATTTGTAACTTGGAGGAGTCGATGTCGCGAATGACTCATTACGAACCTATTCCGGGAATAACTCAACAACATACCATGAAGCACGATTTGAAGACCAATGGATGCCTTGGATTTATCGTACTAATTAGATTAGTATTTTTTTTTAAAAAAAATAAGAGCCTGGTTAACACAAGTTATGTATGTATGTGAAACGTCATTCTGTTACGAGTCCGTAGAAAAACACGTGGACCAAAACGGAGTCCGGAAGATCCGGAACGGAGTAAATGAAGTTATAGTGTACGAACACCAGACCAATAGCGTTCGAACGCCAGTCAAACGCAACTCAAACGTTTGGCTACTGCCTGGAAACGTTCGAACGCCAAAAGAACGCTACACGAACGTTTTCTGCCCAGACCTGGGCATATATATGTGTTTTAATTGTTTATTAACATGTCATATAGCCTAGGGTGCCTACTCTTGCATTTTCACATGCCATAACATGTAGACATGCATGATATTCAAGTCATAAAATATAATTTTATGTAAATTTAAAAGTTAAATTAGAATATAAGATATACGTTAACGAATTAATAAGATTAATTAGTTTAAAGGTTTAAAAATTACGAATTCAAGTTTAAGAACAAATGGACATTATGAGTACATTATTTTCCTTGGTATACCGGATGGAAACCCGGATATAATTCCATAGCCGCTTCCGAATGGACGGTAATTTAGTTTGCACTCGGATACAATTCCACGTACCTTTGGTGTAAATAATAAACTTTTAATCTATTAATGGTTTGATGACATATAGTCCATTAGTTGAATTCTAAAATTTTAAAACCTATAAGTGAACTAATTTTTTAAAAGTTAAAATTGATTAGATCACTTAAGAAAACTTGATTAAATTAGTTTAATTAAGTTAATTGGTTAGTAGAGACTAATCGGGATTTGTGAATAAAATTTTAAATGTTAAAATTGGTTAGATCATTATATCAACAACTAGTATTAATTAAGGTTATGACTTTAGCCGAGCATAATCTAAGATTCATAAAATACTAGAGAGATAGAAACCTTACTCTTTTTAATAGTGAGTGGGAGAGGGCTATACCACAATATATCCCGCGATCTCCATTGTTATTCAGAAACGTGAGATTCAATAGGCGCCTCGAGACGGCCTTGCTTTCGTCCCCCTACGGATGGTGTCCTTTTTGGGTCAATATCAGGTTTGGATTCCGAAAGGATAGGGACTCTAGATGTATCTGGTCATTTGACCTACCCTACGGCGACATTTCACTAGTTAAGTCCAAGGGTTCCGAAATAATGGGTCACACTCACAAAGGAATGATTAAGTTGTTAATCAAAGCTTCCATGATCAAAATAACGGTAGTTGATTAATATAGGAAAAATAGTTATTTCAGATATATTAATCAATTGAGAATGTCTCAATCTATCATGGGAATACTTGACCTACCCTACGGCGGCACTTATTTGTGGGATGATAGATAACCATGGCATAATAATTCTTTTAGGTTTCTAATTCATTATACAATGATCATGCATCATGTTTAATTTTATGCCTAAATGTTTGACAATTTTAATATGCGACGAATGAATATTGAATGCGCGTTTATTATTTTTTCAGCCATGGCATCTACAATAATCTCCATTATCAAACAACAAGAAAAATTAATCGGGGATAATTATGTTAAATGGAAAAGTGACATGAATTCTATCTTGGTCTGTGAAGACCTTAAATTTGTCCTAATGGAGGAATGTCCTCCTGAGCCAGCACCTAATGCTGGCAGAGCTACACGTAATGCCTATAATAATTGGATTAAAGCTGATGAGAAAGCCCATAGCTATTTGATAGCATCCATGTCTGAGGTTCCTGTTGCACAGCATGAGCCTATGGCGACAACATCAATGATTATACAGTCTTTACATAACATATTTGGGCAACCTTCAGACCGGCAACAACATGAGGCAATTGCCTCTATATTGACCGCTAGAATGAAGGAATGCACATCAGTCTGAGACCATGTGTTAAGGATGATGGCTCATCTTAATATGGTTGAAACCCATGGTGCACGTATTAATGTGCAAAGCCATGCGACAATGATCATGGAAACCCTTCCGAAGAGTTTCCTACAGTTTAAGAGCAACTGTTCTATGAACAAGTTGTCTTTCACATTGACTAAATTGCTGAATGAGCTCACCAATTACGAGTCCGTTATGAACGGTCCTCGTAGGCCTAATGCCGAGGCAAATGTTGCCGAATCTTCTAAATCTGCAACGAATAAGAAGAAAGGCAATCGGAAGGCAAAGGCAAAACCAATGAAAAAGAAGAACAATAAAAGCTCCAAATGAACCAATGCCAAAGGAAAATGTTTCCATTGTGAACAACGAGGGCATTGGAAAAAGAATTGTCCAAAATACCTTGCAGAGCTTAAAGAGAAGAAGAATACATGTAAATATGATTTACTTGTCATTGAGTCTCTTTTGGTGGAGGATGATAAATCCATATGGATTGTTGATTCTGGTGCCACTAACCATGTTTGTTGTTCTTTGCAGCTATTTGACTCATGGAGGGACCTTACTGAAGGTAGCTTTACTATGAGAGTTGGGACAAAGGATTTTTTTCAGCAAGAGCAGTGGGAGTTTCAAATTTGAATTTTAATAAAAGTTATTTATGTTTGAATGGTGTGCTATATATTCCTGTTTTTCACAGGAATTTGATTTCTGTAACAAAACTTATGGAATGTGGTTTTTCTGTTTCGTTTAATAATAAGTCAGTTATTATTAGTATAAATGGATTAAATATATGCACGGGAAACTCTGAAAATAATCTATATGTATTAAGGCCGTTAATGCATGAATCACTGCTTAATATTGAAATGTTTAAGATTGAAAGATCTAAAACTAAACGGCAAAAGATTTCTCATGATGATACCTATTTATGGCACCTTAGACTTGGTCACATTAACCTTGACCGGATAGATAGACTAATTAAGAACGGAGTTTTAAATCAGTTAAAACTTGGTACTTTACATGTCTGCGAATCCTGTCTAGAAGGCAAAATGACCAAGAGACCTTTTATTGGAAAAGGGATGAGAGCCAAAGAAACTCTTGAGCTAATACATTCGGATGTTTGCGGACCGATGAATGTAAAAGCCCGAGGTGGTTTTGAATACTTCGTCACTTTCATTGACGATTATTCCAGATATGGGTATGTTTACCTAATGCAGCACAAGTCGGATACATTTGAAAAGTTCAAAGAGTATCGTGCTGAGGTTGAGAACCAGTTAGGTAAAAGCATCAAAATTCTACAATCAGATCATGGAGGAGAATACCTTGATAGAGATTTTGAGGAATTCTTAGTTGAGCATGGAATTGTTTCACAGCTTACAGCACCTGGAGCACCACAATAAAATGGTGTTGCAAAAAGGAGAAATCGAACCCTACTAGACATGATAAGATCAATGTTTAGTTATAGCACTCTACCTAGTTCATTCTGGGGGTATGCATTGCAAACTGTAATGTATATCCTGAATGTAGTTCCTTCTAAGTCTGTCTATAAGACTCCCTTAGAGTTGTGGAGTGGTCGTAAAGCTAGTTTGTGACATTTTCGCATATGGGGGTGTCCGGCACATGTGCTAAAGAACAAGACTACTAAGTTAGAACGACGTTCATAGGTGTGCCTATTTTTAGGCTATCATAAGGAAACTAGGGTGGATTCTTTTATAGTCCAGAAGATAATAAAATATATGTGTCGAAAAATGCTACATTTCTTGAGGAGGACTATATGAGAGAGTTCAAACCTCGAAGTAAAGTGTTACTTGAGGAGTTACTTGCTGGTACCACCAGTACACCATTGTCAAATGTTGACAAAGACATAACATCTTCTACATCTGAAAGTCAGATGCAAGTTTATCAGGATACCATACCACCTAGACGTAGTGGGAGGGTTGTAAGACAACCTGAACGCTATCTAGGAAATGGTGAGGTGTACGTTGTTGCATCTTGTGATGGTATAGATGATCCATTGACCTATCATAGTGCAATGGAAGATACTGATAAAGAGGAATGGCTCAAAGCCATGAACCTCGAGATGGAGTCTATGTACTCTAACTCAGTTTGGGAACTTGTAGACCAACCTAATGGAGTAAAACCCATAGGTTGCAAGTGGATCTACAAGAGAAAAAGAGGAATATATGGGAAAGTACAGACTTTCAAGGCTAGGCTAGTGGCAAAGGGTTATACCCAAAAAAAGGGAGTTGACTATGAATAAACTTTCTCGCCAGTAGCCATGCTTAAATCCATCAATATTCTTCTTTCCATTTCCACATATTATGACTGTGAGATTTGGCAAATGGATGTCAAGACTGCATTCTTGAATGGTAATCTTGATTAGAGTTTCTATATGGTACAACCAGAGGGGTTCATTACCCAAGGTCAAGAGAAAAAAGTTTGCAAGTTGCAAAGGTCCATTTATGGACTTAAGCAAGCATCTAGATCTTGGAACATAAGGTTTGATACTACGATCAAGTCTTATAACTTTGAGCAGAACATCGATGAGCCTTGTGTCTACAAGCACATCATTGATGGGAAGGTGGTTTTCCTTGTGTTATACGTTGATGATATTTTACTCATTGGGAATGATGTAAATATATTATCGGACGTGAAAATCTAGCTAGCTAACCAATTCCAAATGAAAGATTTGGGAGAGGGAAGTTATGTACTTGGGATCCAGATCATTCGGGATCGTAAGAAATGACTGTTAGCAATGTCTCAAGCAACCTATATCAACAAGATTCTTTTGCGATTTGGTATGTAGAATTCCAAGAAAGGTAATTTACCTTTCAGGCATAGAATTCATTTGTCTAAGGAACATCTCCTAAGACACCTCACGCAGTTGAGGAGATGAGACATATACCATATGCTTCAGCAGTTGGAAGTCTTATGTATGCTATGTTATGCACGAGACCAGACATCTGTTTTACAGTGGGAGTAGTCAGTAGGTTTCAATCCAACCCAGGATTAGATCATTGGTTAGCGGTGAAACATATTCTCAAGTATCTTCAGAAAACGAAAAATTATATGCTTGTAAATACAAGTCAGGATATGATTCTGAAAGGATATACAGACTCTGATTTTCAGACGGATGTCGATTATAGGATATCAACATCTGGATCATTGTTCACCCTAGGTGGTGGGGCTATAGTATGGATGAGCATTAAGCAATCTTGTATTGATGACTCCACCATGGAGGCTGAATATGTAGTAGCTTGTGAAGCAGCTAAGGAAGCAGTCTGGCTCCATAAGTTCTTGGCAGATCTGGAAGTTGTTCCAGATATGGATAAACCATTCACACTTTATTGCGATAATAGTGGTGCAGTGGCGAACTCCAAAAAACCGAGAAGCCACAAGAGGGGTAAGCATATTGAGAGGAAATATCACCTCATCAGGGAAATAGTGTAGAGAGGAGATGTCGTTGTCATGCAGATTCCATCCGCAGATAACCTGGCTGATCCGTTTACAAAGACTTTATCGGCTAAAGTATTTGAAGGTCACCTAAATGGTTTAGGATTACATGACATGTCTCATTTGCTCTAGTCCAAGTGGTAGATTGTTGGGATTTATGTCCTAGAGCTTCATTATTGTAAACGGAATTGATTTTTGTAATAATAATAAATGCATTATTCATTTTATCAAAGTTGTTTGATTTATATCGCATATTGTCCAATTGTCTTGTTTACCTTGATTACTCTTGTACCTTTAGACTTAGTGTATGTTTGATGCACAAGAGGATTTAAGTCTAAAGTTAGTAATCTAAATAGTCCATAGAGAGCGAACAAGAGGGTACTTTGTTTGTGGTTTATCTATAGCTGCGGTCCATTCTATACTTGTATGATGATCTTGATCCGGGATCGTTCATGTAGTGACATGGGAATGGAGGCACCTTGTATGATAAGATCATATAGGACTGGACTCAGATAAATATGAATTTCTTTTAATATCCGTTAACCGAAGAAATTCATTTTATCTAATAGATGGTCATATGGATTCGATCTTAATCCTGAGTGTACTACGAACTCCTGCATGACAGGTTATGTCCTTTGATTTACTATGGTGAGGTTGGTGTTGCATTCCCAGCCAATAACTACGTATTTTGGGGATATGATTTGTTATGTAGCTGGGAACGTTTTACATAAATATGGAATTCACTCTTCTTACGAGAAGCAGATGAATATCTCTTTTAAGAGTTGATTCGGGACTTGAACAATTTGAGCGCTCAACTTTTCTATTATGAATAGAAGTTTTTTATAATCATAATTGTTATGAATTAATTGTTCATTATAAAATCAATGGTGCTTAAGAGACAAAATATTTAGAGGGGTTTAACGGACTTATGACCCGACTCTATTTATGAGATATTCGTGAAGGGCTATATCCATATGTAATGACTATATCGATGGACACCGAAAATATTCGGTTTACTTAATCCATCTACGGTAACGGGAGTTCAACTTCGAGTTTTTAGTGGAATAACTCGGAGTTAATAATTCGTAATATTTGATTAAAGAGTTTAATTAATATTTCGGAATTATTGGAGCTCGGAACCGTAGGTCCATTTGGTCCCCGTGCTAGCTCGATTAACTGTAGCAAACCTAATATAATTAGATTGTCTAATTATGTGCTCACATTATATTTATTTATATATTATTAATAAGATTAATAATATTTATTGTCACAAATGAAAACTATGTTAAATTAGTTTAACTTAATGTTTTCTAGAATTCTTTGATTATGAGATAATCAAGTTAGTAATAATTATGAGATAATTACTACAACATAATTGAAGGTAAATAAATCATTATTAATATATTGATTTTTATTTACCATTGGAGACAAAGCCATATGGCTTACCATGTCTCCAAGCAATTATGTCTATTAGGTGGCTTGGATACACCTAATAGTTTTGTCATTAGCTAGTGCATTTTATGCTTTGGTATGGCCTCCACATTTATGTGTTTGCCATTGAAAGAAAGCATTGAATGCTTAATGACAAAGCCATTTTCTTTAGCTTAACATTTCTTATGCTTTGGTATGGCATTCACATTTTTGTGTTGGCCATTGCAAGAAAGCATTAGATGCTTAATGACAAGGTTAGTTGGCTTGTGTATAAGAATATAATCTCTACCATTTCTCTCACTTCCTAAGGTTAACACTTTGCATTCATTCACACAATTGTTGTGAGAACAGATTTGAGAGAAAATAGAGAGGTTCTAGCATTCACAAGTGTTGTGAAATTCCTAAAGCCAAACACCATTGTGACATCTTAAATCTCTAAATAGTTTAGAGGTTTAATCTTTTTGAGTGAAGCCCACACTTCGGTTTGTTGGTTTCGAGTCATAGTTCGGAAGATCGAGTGGTTGATCCAAGTGTTGGACACCAAAAGATTGATCTTGGCTACTACAACAAATGGAGAAGGTAAAGAAAATTTTGAAGATCCATACCGGACCCGGTGCCACCACAAGCAACTTCCGCCGCGCTAAGGAAAGTCGTTTCCTACAAATTGTTCCTAGAAAATATCTCTCTCTTTCCTCTCCCTGGCTAGCACTATTCTAACTTCTACCCAATTACATAATACATTAAAGAAATCCCATTTACATTTAGGGGAATTGGTGAGAAGAAGAAGTACAAAGAGTCAAGAGATATAAGGCTGGACACGCAGGTCCAATTTAATAAATTCTAAATTTATTACAACAATTTCCAAAATTGCCCTCACCCTTCTAATATCCATCTGATATACATTATTCATACAATACATCCATGTATTCACACAAAGCATGTTATTCAATCAATTTAATCCAATTAATTAATCATTGAATTAATGATCATCCAATATTCAAACAAGGATTTGATTTGCTCGAGTCCAACTCGTTTAAGAATAAGTACTCAAAGTGTGTATTCTTGAATTATATCGAACTACAATTTTAAATCCGATTTAATTTGTATACAAAACTATTTCTAATTTTAATTCCAAATTAAATAATTACACTTATATTTGTGCCTTTTAAACTTAGATTCTAAATCCAATCTTAATGGGTCTCAAAGGCCCAATTAACATCCAATGCCAATTTAATTAAAGTCCAATGGGCTTTTAATTAATTCTTAAGCCATGGACATTGGCAACCAAAGCCCAATTAAGGAATCACCCTATTTGCCATAAAATTAATTTTGGCCCATTGGGTCGAATTAAATATTTAAAGGCCCAATTATTCTATTTGGACTTTATGGTATGGTTTTAGGCCTAATTTGGATCCAATCCAATTGTCCTAAACCAACTTGGCCCAACCAAGCCCATTAAGCCCAAATACAACAATATTAGCCCAATTTAAAATTAAAGGCTTATTTTAATTAATACAAAATTCCAAATCTCACATTCATTTTAATTAAAGTGTATTAGCCATAATTAATTAGTTAAATTAATATTTCCAAAACACCAATTTATCTAATTTATCACGCTTTAACATATTCAATTCATGTCCAACGCAATTGAAGCAAAATCAATCATATCATGCTTCATAACTCACGGCAATATGCATAAATTATATCCAATTTTGATTTCAATCTAATTAAATCAACAATCAATATACTCATCATGCTTTAAACACATCCAATGGTCTAAAATCAAAAATTACCATGATATATCTAGGGTCAAGTTTCGGATTTAGCAAGGTAATTGGGGAAAATTTATCCAATCAATTTTTATCAAATATTAAGATGCATAAATCTAATTCATCATCATCCAAGCTCAACATAACCATCAATTTGAAGAAATCATGCTCAAATCACAAAAACTCTAAATTAAAGTATATAAACCCTATATTCATTTCATGCTTAGAAAAGGCTCTTGATACCATTGTTGGGTTCCTAGAACATGCCAAGGATCTTCTAAGTCATGATTCATGTGAATACTAAAAGAAGTTGCGGAAAAACTTACATTGCTCGGTTGGATGGATATATGAAGTTCAAAACTTTTTGTGTTGTTGAAGAGCTCCAAGCTTCTCTTAGTGTTCCAAACTCTTGGATTTGTTTCCCTAACACCTTGGTAGACTCCTTGAATGTGCTAGCAAGAAGAAATTTTGAAGCAAAACTTCAATGGAGGAGAGAAGGGTTCACGGCAATTGGCTTGTGAGAGGGAGAGAGTTTTCAACTTTTTGTGTTGAGTAATTGATTTCAAAAATCCAATTTCAATTTACAAAAAATCCAATTAGGTAAATGTCATTCCAAATGAATAAAATAATCAAAGTGTGTTGGTTGGTGTTGGTGTGTAAAAACAAGCCATCCAAGATTTGATTTAATCACCAACCACTTCCATCACTAGTCAAAGTAGTTGATGTAAGTCAAGTGGGTCCCACCACTTGTAAATTCTGAATTTAAGTCGAACAATCCAACAAGCAACTTCGCTCGGGCACGGGTTCGTTTAATTCCGAAATAACGAATTTGTCGTGTGACATTATTATTAAAGTCGCTAACGAATTAATTCTAAATTAATTCATTCGCCCGAATTAAAATCTAATTTTAATTCCACTTTGAAATCTAATTTCAATTAATATATCGAATATATTATTTAATCAATTAATTCCAAATTAATCGTTTTCTCTCTTCTAATCGAATTTTATCCCAGATAAATTCTTGCTGTAATTAATCCTAGATTAATTTTCTCTCTCTTTTAATTAATCCTAGATTAATTCTGCTCGAGTCAAACATCATCGGTGAATCTTTGGGAAGCGACTCATGAGATCCCTGGATATGTTGGTAGTAAATCCGATCGTCGGACCATCTGAACATGTGCGTACCCGGTACCACGTTCTTATCGATTTACAAAACATGGTTGGCTTCTAGCAAAACACCGTGCCTACCCAATTCTCCAGAAATATTCTTTTAAGGATTAGATAATCTATATCAGGCGTAGTATATTAATTATTGCGTATTACGATCTAGTATCAGAAGTCACATTCTAGGCCTGAGGCTGAAATTATGTCTGCCCCGTACGAAGCGTATATCGGATCACTAACAACTAGTCACTTTAATCGGATAATCATGACCTTGTCATATTATCCCGATAGTTGCAACATATTAGAGTACCAGTTATGTATCCCTGCGTGATCATCATCTCAATATGACTGAAGTGATACTTCCATCTTGACATCACACCCAATACACTACGATTCCCAATAAACCCAGAAGAGGCGTACACAGAACCTGTTAAAGTCCTGGACGACCAAAACCAAAGCGTATTGATTGTCGCAAGTATTAGCGATGCAAGTCTTAGGTTAAGACCAAATACATCTACCCTGATTCGGATTCCCATAGACACATAGTCATACTACCAATTGGATTCTGAGGGGTCTATCCAGAGCGAAACTGTTTCCGTACCATCGGTAAACAAAACCTCCTATTACACTTGCATGAGTATCTAATACCCAAATATATGAGAACTATGTCGTTACGCTTCCATAACGCGTACAAGTGTAATACTAGCTTATTCCGCATTATCAATGTCCAGTCTCTATAATACTACGACTAGGGATATTTAATGATTAAACCTTTAGTGGATTGATATTGTATCATATATTATTAATCCAGATCTAATCATAAGGACTTTTATCAATTATATATTCAAGTAATCTAATTACAAAATGATAAAATGGCAATTTCCTTTGTCACATACTAGCCTATTTGGATGCATGTTTCTTGGTCTGTCTTGTCAGTACGTGTAGGGAGGCACAGAGCGTGGGCGACGTAATCCGGGCTCGCTGTCCATTGGTAGTACGGAGTAGCCCACAGGGGACTAAACCGGAGAATAAAGGAGTCGCCACCAGTGTGAACTGGGAAATAATTTAAGGTCACACCCACCCCTCTCAAGGGAAGACCTCAAACCGTTGGGTTCGGAATGGTCCCTTACTTATGCCAGTTGTAATGAATGGGTTTACACAATGATATAACTGTTGGGTTTCTAAGTCATCCCAAGAGCAATTAAGCATGTGAAAAGTGCGAATACAACAAAGTAAAGTTGCAGAAATACTCACTTTGATCAGATTTACGATGCGATGAACATAAAAACTTCCTTGAAGCTCTCGGCCAAGGTCCATTTGTGCTCCTCCAAGATTCAGCCAACCCTCCATGTGTAGTTTTCAAGCTCCAAGCTTTGAGAATGGATTCCATGCTCATGAATGGGTTTCCCTATCACTTTTGTGTGACTCCTTATGTGTGCTAGCACTCTTGAAAATTTGCCACAAATTTTCCCTTTTGCTTCTTCTTGTTCTCGGCCAAGCCAAGAACTTGAGAGGAAAATGGCAACAATGTCGAGAGTTGGAGGGAGAGGGAGAGAGAAGTGTGTTCACGCCCAAGGCATAGAGGAAAGAGAGAATGAGTTGCAAAAAAAAATGTATATCATTTTCCAAAATTTCAAAACATATACCAAAATTCCAAAAAGGTAAAATGTCTTTCAACTTTTTCACACTAGTGTGTTTCACACTCAACCACCAACTTCTATCACATTAAAGTGATAACGTTGACTAGTGATGTGATGCATGATGTGACATGTGGGCTCTAATTGATTCGAAATCCGAGTGGGCCCGCAAACACTCCTCGGCTCGGGTACGCTAATTCTGAATTAACGAATTTTCCGTTGCGACGTAATTAAGTCAAATTTAATTAAATAATTATGCCTAGCAAAATTACTATTCATGTCGCTAACGAATTAATTCTAAATTAACTCGTTCACCCGAATTAAAGTCTAATTCTAATTCATCGTCGAAATCTAATTTCGTATAATATATCGAATATATTATTTTATCGATTAATTCTAAATTAATCGTTCTCTCTCTTTAAATAATATTTTATCCCAGATAAAATATCTCCGTAATTAATCACAGATTAAATTTCTCTCTCTAATAATTAATCCCAGATTAATAACGTGCGAGTCATACGTCATCGGTGAATCTTCGGGAAGCGACCCATGAGATCCCCGGATATGTTGGCAGAAAATCCGATCGTCGGACTATCCGAACACGTACGTACCTAGTACTATGTTTTTACCGATTTACAAGACATGGTTGGCTTCTAGCAAAACACCGTGCCTACCCAATTCTCCAGAAATATTCTTAAAGGAATATGTAATCTATATCAGGCGTAGTATACGTAGTATTGCGTATTACAATCCAGTATCGGATGGTCACATGCAAGGCCTGGGGCTGGAATTGTGTCTGCCCCGTACGAAGCATATATCGGATCTCTGGTAACTAGTCTCTATAATCGGATAATCATGACCTAGTCATATTATCCCGATGACTGCAGTACTAAAGAGTACTAGTTCTGTATCTTGCGTGATCGTCATCTCCATATGACTGAAGTGATACTTCCATCTTGACATCACACCCAATACACTACGATTCTCAATATACCCAGAAGAGGCGTACACATAACCTGTTAAAGCCCTAGACGACCAAAACCAAAGTATATTGATTGTCGCAAGTATTAGCGGTGCAAGTCTCAGGTTAAGACCAAATACACATACCCTGATTCGGACTTCCATAGACACATAGTCATACTACCAATGGAATTCCGAGGGGTCTATCCAGAGCGAATCTGTTTCCGTACCATCGGTAAACACAACCTCCTATTACACTTGCATGAGTATCCAATACCCAAATATATGAGAACTATGATGTTACGCTTCCATAACACGCACAAGTGTAATACTAGTCTATTTCGCATTATCGATGTGCAGTCTCGATAATACTACAACTAGGGATATTTAATTATTAAACCTTAGTGGATTAATACTGTCTCATATATTATTAATCCGGTACTAATCATATGGACTTTTATCATTTATATATCCCTTTAATCCAATTATAAATGATAAAATAGCAATTTCCTTTGTCACATAGTTAATTTGTACAACAACACCATGTTCTGTACAAATAGTGATGCTATAGGTCATAATTGTCCAAAAATAACCAAGACTTTGTTGGGAAGCGGCCGCGAGTGCGCAGCGGAAAAAAAATTATTAAAATTATGATACCGCTTTCCCTTTTCCCAAGACCCATTTGTTTTGATTATTCTACAAGCCTATGCATGTTACTATATATTCTAAGCATAAAACTCATAAAACATGAAAATAACATAAACCTAAACATGCTAACTATCATAAGAACTATAATTAAAATAAAGAAAGAAAAAGACTTACTTGAACCGTAGACTCCTCCAGTCCTCCCTCCAATCTACAAGCTTTTCTCGATCTCAGCAAGCTCTTCCACCTTCCAAAGAGCCACCCAAGTGTGTGGCCTCCAAAGAAGATCAAACCAAAGCCAAAACTCAACGGCAAGACTACGCCTTGAGTGCACAGGTATTTTGCCCTTGTTGCTAGCCTAGGCAAATACCTCAAAACTTTTAACTCGAGGTTCCTCTTGTTAGACATTATGTCCCATAGCGTCACTGTTTGTAAATGATATTGTATTATTGTACAAAATTAACTATGTGATAATGAAATTGCCTTTTGCCGTTTTGTAATATTATTTACTTTGATATATAAATGGCGAAAGTCCATATGATTGATACCAGATTGAGATGATAGAGACAGTATCAATCCATAAGGTTTAATCATTAAATATCCCTAGTCGGAGTATTATCGAGATCGGACATCGATAATGCGGAATAGACTAGTATTGCGCTTGTGCACGTTGTGAGGGCACAACGGCATAGTTCTCATATATTTAAGTATTGGATACTTATGCAAGTGCGATAGGAGGTTGTGTTTTACCGATGGTACGGAAAACAGCTTCGCTCTAGATAGACCCCGCGGAATCCCATTGGTAGTATGTCTGCGTGTCTATGGGAGGCCGCATCAGGGTAGGTGTATATGGTCTTAACCTGAGACTTACATCGCTAGTACTTGCGACAATCGGTAAACTTTGGTTTTGGTGGTTGGGGACCTTAACCGGTTCTGTGTACACCTCTTCTGGGTTTATCGAGAATCGTAGTGTACTGGATGTGATGTCGAGATGGAAGTATCACTTCAGACATATGGAGGTGATGATCACGCAGGACACAGAACTAGTACTCTATAAAAGGTTGCAACCGTCGGGACAATATGACCAGGTCAGGATTGTCTGATTTAAAGAGACTAGTTGCTTGATGTCCGATATATGTTTCGTACGGGGCAGACACATTTCAGCCCCAGGCCTAACATGTGATCGTCCGATACTGGATCGATGTACGCAATACTACGGTATACTACGCTTGATAGATTTTTATTCCTATAAGAATATTTCTGGAGAATTGGGTAGGCATGGCGCTTTGCTAGAAGCCAACCTTGTCTTGTGAATCGGTAAAAACGTAGTACGAGGTACGTACGTGTTCGAATTATCCGACGACCGTATTTACTGCCAACATATCCGGAGATCTCTTGAGTCGCTTCCCGAAGATTCACCAATGACGTATGATTCAAACTCGATTATCTTGGATTAATTACGGAGAGACTTTATCTGGATAAAGTACTATACATAGAGAGAGAACGATTAATTTGGAATTAATCGTAAATTATTATATTCGATATAATAATCGAAATTCGATTTCGACGCGAAATTAAAATTAGATTTTAATTCGGGCAAACGATTAATTTAGAATTAATTCGTTAGCGACGTAAATAATAATTTCGCTAGGCGCAATTATTTATTTAAATTCGATTTAATTAACGTCGCGACGTAAGTTCGGTATTTCGGAAATATCGAACCCGAACGCGTGAGTGCACGTGGGTCCACTTTCATTTGGAAACGTGTGGGGCCCACATGACACATGTCATATATGCATTATTTAATTGTGATGCATTGCATGGAGATAGTGTACAATGCACTCAATGTTTTGCATGGAAATTGAGTGTTTGACACTCTAAGCCATTGCATGATTTGTGTCATAAGTTTATTATTAATTTAATAAATATTATGGCATAAATATAAATTGATTTTTGAAATCAAAACCATTATCTCCTCTCTTTCCTCTTGACCGAAACTGTGAAGTTTCACAGCCCTCTCCACTTTTCAGTTTTTGTTGCAAAAACTGAAGAAATTGTGTTTGTTTGGAACATAAATTCAACACAAGGCTAGCACCTTCAAGGGATCATACAAAGGTGTTATGGGAAACTAATCTTGAGCTTGGAAGGATCAAAGAAAGCTTGGAGCTTCCCCACTCACCTTGGCCGAAAATCATCAACCTTGGAGCTTCCACTTTTGGTTTGATTTCTTCATCAACTAAAGCATTGTAAGTATGATTCCGCCATACTTCATCTTTTAATATATATTCATTGTTGTATTTAAATGCTTAATCTTTCCTGGGACATATATAGAAACCAACAATGGTATCATGGAGCCATGGTTAAGCATGAAATACTTTAGGTTAAAATTTGGGTAAAATTGATTGAAGCATGTTCTTGTGAAATTTGATGAATGAGTATGCTTACATGTATATAGAATGATATTATATGGAATCAATTTTGAGAAAAATGCATTGGATGATTTTCCCCAAAAACTTAACCTTGGCCGAATGGGTGTCACCATGGGATGTGTTGGAATTTTTTGTGTACAAGATCATTGGATGACTTAAAACGTATACGGGACGTAGATTAGTGATTCAATCAGATTGAAAAACAAATCGACACAAAAATTCTCACTTGGCCGAATACACATGGACATGAAAATGGACTTGATTTTTGTTGGACATATGTTTTGAACAATAGATGATTAATAAATTAAATGGGTATTTTTGAAATATTTGGTTTAATATATTAATCTTGGTTTTACACTTTAATTAATTGGACTTTAATGTTTGGAATATTAAAATTTAATTAATGGGCTTAATTGGTGTGAATTGGGCTTTTAATATTGTATTTGGGCATAATGGGCTTGGTTGGACCAAGTAGATTTGGGCCAAAAGGATTGGATCCAATTTGGGCCTAAATCACTCCATTAAGTCCAAATATAATATAATGCTTTAAAAATTTAATTGGGCCTTATGGGCTTAAAATTGGTTTTATGGCATTTAAGGGTTGATTCCTTATTTGGGCTTGGTAATTGGGTTTGACCCACATTGACCAAAGCCAAGCCTTAATAAATCAATTGAAAGCCCATTTGACTTGAATTAAATGAAACATTGGATGTTAGTTGGCTTTGAGACCCAATAGAATAGATTTAGAATCTAAGTCTTTAAAGCACATTAAAAGTGTAAACATTTAATTTGGAATTAAATAATTGATTGTATTGAATACGAATTAAATTAGATTTAATAAGTAGTTCGATATAATTCGCGAATTCGTACCTTATGTACTTATTCTCAATCGGTTGGACTCGCGCAAAATCAAACCGTTGTTTGAACATTGGATGATCACTTAAACAATGACTAATTAATTGGATTAGATTGGTTGTAAAAGCATGTCTTGTTTGAATATATATGTATGTGATGAATGAATAGTGTATATCGGATGGATATTAGAAGGGAAATGGTAATTTTAGAAATTATTGTAAATTTGGAATTTATAAATTGGACCTGCGTGTCCAGCCTATCCTCTTATCTCTTTGTATTCTCTTCTCACCTAATTCCCCTCATGTAAATGGGGTTTCTCTTATAGTATTATGTAAATGGGTAGAAGTACAATAGTGCTAGCAGGGAGAGGAAAGGGAGTGATTTGTTCTAGGAACAAGTTGTTTATATATCCATCCGCATATCACTATTAATTTACTTTACCGCTTTATGATGTTTTAGAAGCATGCTTAAGGGTGTATGATGATGAGACCTAACAAAGATAAATAAATTGGTTGCCAATTACGCGAAAATCCCTCAATTATATTAAGCAAATATCCTTCCATTGAATGATTCTTGTTCAAGATCCGAAGTTGGCATTGGTTTGTTTTTGGCCAAAGTCAAGACCTTTGTCAATCAAGGATGTACTTGAATCATGAGAGTTTTGTTGCATATCGGTGTCTTGTCCAAATCGTGTGATTTTTATTGGCCAAAGTCAAGATCACTTTTTGTCCAATGACATTGATTACGAAACTTTCCGTCAATGGGTCCCGCTTAACTGGAATCATTAGGTTTGTTTTTGGCCAAAGCCAAGGCCTAGATGATTCGGAGGATAGGGTTAGGAAAATGTAATGGATACATTGACATTATACATATGTTTCGGACTTGGATGTCCACCTAACCGGATCTAGGAATTGGATGAGATCCAATTGATCATAGAGATCTACCTAAGTTAAATAGCATACAGCTTTTATTGGCAAAGTCAAGGTTGTGTGTTATTTAACGGGATCCTAGCCCACTAGGAAATGCGATTTCTCGAGTTCTCCACAAGAGGGTTAGAGACTTGAAGAAAATAGTGGGAGGCTATTATTGAATTTGCAATTTCGTTCAGATACTTAGCCTTACGCGTCTTTCAAAATTATTTCGTCAATATTGTAATAATTAGTTGGACTAATATATTGTTATTTTGCTTGTAACAGTTTGACTGTACCCATAACATCGTTGACTTTATAGTTGGACTATAGTTATCAAGATGACTGGCAAGGGTAATGTCCGCGACATAATCATGGGCGATAATGTCTTCAAAGGGACAAACTTTGCCGACTTGGAAATGAACCTCAAGATAGTGCTTGGGGCTGAGAGGGTGCTGTATACTATTCAGAGACCTCTCCCGCCTAAACCCACTGAGCCTGGAGCTAGAGTTATGGAAGACTCATAGTGACGATTGTGACCAAGCTCAGTCAGTTATGCTAGCTGCAATGACCCAGCATTTCAGACGCCAGAACAGGGACTTGGATCCCTATAACATGATGGCAAGATTGCGTGATCCACCGCACCAACAAACGGATGGAGAGGTACGAGCTAGTAAGGAAACTCTTCCGCTCCCGGATGACAGACGGCGCATCAGTTGAGGCCCACGGAACTCAAATGATCGCTGACATAGATGAGTTAGCAAGATGGGTATTGTCTTGGAGCCGAGTTGACGATTGATATGCTATTACAATCGCTACCGATACTTGGAAACAAATCATCATCAACTATAAGTTGATGGACACTGACGACACTCTTGGAGAGTTGTGTCCGTGCTGAAGGAGTCCGAAAAGGAACTCCTAAAGGGGAGCAAGCGCGGGCGCATTATGCATCGACCTCTCATGCGCCAAGGGCTGGGCCAAGGCAATTGGAGGTGCGAGGAAGAGAAGTTCAAGAACAATGGCAAAGGCAAGTTGACAGTGG
>SKCR01030446.1:0-31538 GCA_019454045.1 Zanthoxylum bungeanum | reverse complement strand
GGTGGACCTCCAAGTCCGAAACATATATCCAATATATGCCAATATATCCAATATATTCCCTAACATTTTTCCTCTGTATCAACTAAGCCTTGGCTTTGGTTCAACAAGCTTAATGAAACCAGTTAAGCGTGACCCATTGACAATGGGAAAGCTTCGTAATCGAGGCCAATGAACAAGAAGTGGCCTTAACTTTGGCCAACAAATCACAACTTGCCCAAGACGTACGATATGGAACAAAGCTTCCGTGATTCAAACACATCCGCGATGGACAAAGGTCTTGACTTTGGCCAACAAACCAATGCCAATCTTGGATCCTGAGAGAGAATCACTCAATGGAAGGAAAAACGCTTAATATGAAATGAGGGTTTTTGTCGCGATTTGGCAATTAATTTATTATCTTTAATTAGGTCTCATTATACACCCTTAAGCATGCATTCTAAAAGCATAATAAGGCGCGATAAAATTAATAATGATATACGAATGGATATACAACAAATTGTTCCTAAAACAAATCTCTCATTTTCCTCTCCCCGGTTAGCACTATTCTAACTTCTACCCAATTACACAATACATTAAAGAAACCTCATTTACATTGAGGGGAATTAGTGAGAAGAGAATTAAAAAGAGTCAAGGGATAAAGGCTGGACACGCAGGTCCAATTTAATAAATTCTAAATTTATTACAACAATTTCCAAAATTGCCCTCACCCTTCTAATATCCATCCGATATACATTATCCATTCATACATCCAAGTATTCACACAAAGCATGTTATTCAATCAATCTAATCCAATTAATTAATCTTTGAATTAATTACCATCCAATGTTCAAACAACGATTTGATTTGCGCGAGTCCAACTCGTTTAAGAATAAATACGCAAAGTATGTATTCTTGAATTATATCGAACTATAATTTCAAATCCAATTTAAATTATGTTCAATACTAATTCATATTTAATTCCAAATTAAATAATTACACTTTTAATAGTTCCTTTTAGACTTGGATTCCAAATCCAATCTTTATGGGTCTCAAAGGCCCAATTAGTATCCAATACTATTATGTGGGGGGTTTTTAGGGGCTAAATCCGGTAACGCAGCGGAAACGGTGGAAAATCAAATTTTCCGATTTCAAAAATTTTTCTCGGATTAATTAAATAAACATATTTATTTAATTATCCAATAATCAAATTATGAAATAAAATTCAATAAATCATATTTAAGTGAATTTACTGAATTGCCCTTACACTTGGTATTTTGTTCATTTTAGTCCGAAATTGATCAAATCAATTTTGAATGATTCTAAATCATTTCTAAGATGAACTTAGCATGTTCAAAACATCAAAACACCAAAAGCAACAAAAATCCCCAAATTAACCCATTTTGCTGAGAGCCTCCAAAAGGGGGGGGGGGAATGTGCATCATTCAATTTCATGCTTCAAAACACATCAAGATGTAATCCAATCAACATGAAACTTTATATGCATCATATACACATCCTTATACACAACATAAATGAAAAGCCCCAAATTTGGACAGGTCTTTAACCCTAATTTTTCAATTTCTTCAAATTGGACAAATTTGACCAAATTGGTTAAATCAATTACTTCAATCATCATTCTTCCATCCAACCAAAGTCTCAACACAATGAAACAACTCTAGATTAAATATAGGCCATCTAAGAGTGGGTCAACAACTCTAGATTAGCAACAAAGTTTCCAAAACCTTAAAAGAATACTTATAACTACACTAGTCACAAGCTTCCACCATTATACATGCTCAACACTTTCACCAAACTTCCATTCATCAAAAACACAAATAATAAAGAAAATAACAACATGATAACATCATAAGAAGTAGCCTAGAACATAAGGAACAATTCCTCTCTAATAGCAAGTTAAGAAAACTTACTAAATCCAAGCATTTTCCTTTGTTTTTCCTTTCTTCCTCACTATCTTCTTTTGTTTTCTTTAATGGAGTTTAGGTTAGAAAGTGTATTAGGTTATCAAAGTGAAATGAAATGAAAACAATATATACTTGTTACACAATATGCCTTGGCCGAATTTGTCAAAGACAAATACAAGAATATTAATTTCATTTTCATTTCAAATAAATTTGATCAACTTGATTTAAATATCTAATAACACTTTATAGATATTTTAATTAAGTCAACAAAGGCAACTAAATCATTTAAACCAAATATCCAAATGTTAAGATATTTATATTTTAATTAATTTAATCATTTTACAATTAATTAATTAATTAATTAATTAAATACAAATATATTAAATATATATAATATTTACATTAAATATCATATATATATAATATATATATATATATATATATATATATATATATATATTCATTTAGGATATTAGTCAAATATCTCAATTTGACTATTAATTAATGTGTATTCAAATTAATCAAGTATTAAATGTAAATACACAATAATTAAGCAAATGACTATCGGGTCCCTTTAGCATGTATTTTGCGTTTAACCTTTAAACGACTTTATAAATAATCAATATTATTTATAAATGTTGCTCTAGTGCTCTACGAGTATATTTCATTATTGAGACTCTCTAGATTTAGGTATATCCGTCACGAAATCCAATTTCGTGTCCATAATTTATCCACCCGTAAATTATGACTATCACGGATAATCTCGCTGAATCATACAGGTCGAGGTCATGGCAAATGTATAATTTCTCTGTCACAGGTATCCGGATAAATCTCAAAGATATAGATGTAAACGTCAAATCTCTATAGGGATTATCCAGTCGACTATTCTATTAGCAATCTCTAAAAGAATGTTTAGAACTAGCTTCTAAACTTTACCACGGGCCCATGGTTTTATCTGATTTCTAATCATATGGACTACCTATGCTCTGGTACACAGAACTGACGGATCCTATCTTGATACACATAGGACACCATGAGGATCTATCTACACCCAACGAACAGGCGGAGGTCTGATCTAAATAGATCGGTGACGTGACTGCTATCTAAGTGTAGAAGATATCTCATGTGCCCACAATGGCATCTCAAGTCTAAGAATCACAAGTGCTACTCAACCCGAGAAGATTCTTATTGACGTTGGTGTACCATCCATTAAGAATCTTCGGTGAGTCGTTCAGTGTTTATCCGCTATAAAAACCCACATGTCTATACCAGTCTCCAAGACTGATGGTTCATTGAGAAACCATTGGAATCATATATTCCAGTATACGACATGTACCGGTCTCAACGGGTTTACTTTACTGACCAAGTAGTGTAAACATTGACCAGGAACCGTCTGAGAATGACAACGTCATGATACAACTCAATGTCAGTTGCGACGCTTTTGCAACTGTACCATGACTAGTCATTCTAAGGTCATTACGTCTTTACCATATAAAAAGATACATTATATTATAGAAAATGCATATATTATTCATAATAATAATGTTTTACAGAAGTATTCAAAAGAAATACAACCGGGAATTGGCGCTCTGAGCACCAACCCCAACATATTCAATTAAAGTCCAATGGGCTTTTAATTAATTCTTTAGGCATGGGCTTTGGCAATTATGGGTCAAACCCAAGATGCCAAGGCCCAATTAGGAATCACTCTATGCTAAAAATCAATTTAGGCCCATTAGGCCCAATTAAAATTTTTAAGGCCCAATTATCATATTTGGACTTTATGGAAATGGTTTTAGGCCCAATTGGATCCAACCAATTATCCTAAACCAAACTTGGCCCAACCAAGCCCATTAAGCCCAAATACAATAAATTAAATTAACTCATTATTCCAAATTACAAATTAATTCAATTCAAGTGTAATTACCATAATTAATTAATTAATCTAATGCTTCCAAAACACTAATTAATTCAATTAATCATGCTCTACATTTCCAATTCATGTCCAACACAAATTGAAGCAAAATCAATCTTATAACATGCATCAAGGCTCACGGCAAAGGCATACAAAAATCATTTAATTTGATTTCAATCTAATTAAATCAACATTCAATATTTCTATCATGCCATCAACACATCCAATTGTTAAATTTCAAAAATTAACCATGAGCATTCCTAGGGTATCATATTCGGCCAATGGTATATTTTGGGGAAAATTAATCCTATCAATTTTTCACAATTCCAACAATGCAAAAATCCAATTGATCATCCTATAAACATATCTCAAACAACAATTTAGGCAAATTAAGCTCCAAGCCAAAAATCCCAAATTTAAAGTCATGAACCCTAGATTTATTTTATGCTTAAATTGGCTATGATACCATTGTTGGGTTCTCCTAGAACATGCCAATGATCTATTAAGCGTAAAAAGTGTGAATAATCAAAGTAAGATTGCGGAAAAATACTTACAATGATCGGTTATGGCGGATGTGGAGATAACAAAAAATTTGCTTTCCTTTGTATGAATGTTGAGCTCCAAGCCCTCATTTGAATTCCAAACTCAAGGGTTAGTGTCCCTAACACCTTTCTTGACTCATTTGATGTGTTAGCATGCAAGATTTTTGAATCAAAAATCATCAAATCTGAACCCTAGGTTCACGCCACTTTGAGAGTGAGAGAGGGGAGAGTTTCGGTCATTGCATCAATGAGAGGGAGAGAGTGTTTTCTTGTTTTGATTTTCCAAAATCAATATGTCAAATACAAAATCAATTTGTTTTAAGTGTTGAAAAAGCTATCCAATGCTTACACTTTATTTCAACCACTTCCATCACAAGTCAAAAGTGTGATGTAAGTCAAGTGGGTCCCACCACTTGTAAATTCTGAATTTAAGTCGAACAATCTCAACGCGTAACTTCGCTCGGGCTCGGGTTCGTTAATTCCGAATTAACGAATTTTCCGTTGCGACTTAATTAAATCAAATTTAATTAAATAATAATGCCTCACAAAATTATTACGAAAGTTGCTCGTGAATTAATTCTAAATTTATTCGTTCGCCCGAATTAAAATCCAATTTTAATTCCGCTATGAAATCTAATTTCATTTAATATATCGAATATATTATTTAATCGATTAATTCCAAATTAATCGTTCTCTCTCTACTATTTGAATTTTATCCCAGATAAATTTTTTCCGCAATTAATCATAGATTAATTTTCTCTCTCTCATAATTAATCTTAGATTAATTCTGTTCGAGTCAAACGTCATCGGTGAATCTTTGGGAAACGACCCATGAGATCCCTGGATATGTTGGCAGTAAATACGGTCGTCGGACTATCCGAACACTTGCGTACCTCGTACCATGTTCTTACCGATTTACAAGACATGGTTGGCTTCTAGCAAAACATTGTGCCTACCCAATTCTCCAAAAATATTCTTTTAAGGAATATGTAATCTTTGTCAGGCGTAGTATACGTAATATTGCGTATTACGATCCAGTATCTGATTTCACATGCTAGGCCTGGGAATGGAATTGTGTCTGCACCGTACAAAGCACATATCGGATCACTAGCAACTAGTCTCTTTAATCGGATAATCATGACCTTGTCATATTATCCCGATAGCTGCAGCATATTAGAGAGTACCAGTTCTGTACCCCTGCGTGATCATCATCTCCATATGACTGAACTGATACTTCCATTTTGACATCACACCCAATACACTATGATTCTCAGTATACCCAGAAAAGGCGTACACAGAACCTGTTAAAGCCCCGGACGACCAAAACCAAAGTATACTGATTGTCGTAAGTATTAGCGATGCAAGTCTCAGGTTAAGACCAAATACACCTACCCTGATTCGGATTCCCAAAGACACATAGTCACACTACCAATGGGATTCCGAGGGGTCTATCCAGAGCGAAGCTGTTTCCGTACCATCGGCAAACACAACCTCATATCACACTTGCATAAGTATCCAATACTTAAATATATGAGAACTATGCTACTACGCTTCCATAACGCGCACAAGTGCAATACTAGTCTATTCCGTATTATCGATGTCCAGTCTCGATAATATTACTACTAGGGATATTTAATGATTAAACCTTATGTGGATTAATAATGTCTCATATCTTATTAATCTGGTACTAATCATATGGACTTTTATCATTTATATATCCCAGTAATCCAATTACAAATGATAAAAGAGTAATTGTCTTTGTCACATAGTTAATTTGTACAACAACACCATGTTTTGTACAAATAGTGATGTTATGGGTCATAATTATCCAACAAAATTATCCATAATATATTTAAATATTGATGTTATCTAAAAAACACAAATTTGTAATTCTGATAACCTAAATATTATAAAGTGTATTAAATTTATATTAAATTTGGATTAGCGATTGAAACATGTATCATATATTGGATATGTATGTGATACAAAATAAGTGATGTTTTCTACATTTTTGATACATTTTATAAGATTTTGGTGGACTAGTGAACATAATTTAGGATTTATATATTTTGATAACGCGCTAAACATTAGGTATACAAATAATAGTGTTGACGGTGGATTTTGGTCTCAGGGCAATACGGGAATATCACCTCCGAGAGAATCCTCTTTCAATAGTGAATTTGTTTGGTTATGGGGGACCAAAGGCAAATTTAGCAAAAGACAGATAAACACACCAATCGACAAGGAGATTTAACGTGGTTCGGTGGATTTGGATCCGACCTACGTCCACGGACACAAACAAGATGATATTTTTATTACTTGAACACGCTTCTCAAATCTCTACAAGTCAGAGTTTGAAGACTCAGATCACTCGTTTTTGTTGGTGATCTTATGATTTTTTTTAGGATCCCTTTTACACATACTATGCTCTTCTATTTATAGTAATACAGAAATCAGACTCCTTCTTTTACAAAGGTTTCATAGTTGAAACAATTTCCCTTTCCTATAAGGATTCCTAGTCAAAAACTACATTTACTTCATTTATCATACTAGGATATTGACTTACTAGTTTACCCCATGAAAGTAGGATAACTTATTATCTTATCTCATATGGATAGAATGCCTTATTTTCCCGAACATGTCTTGCCCTATGCTCGGTCTTCATGTGGTCGGCCATAATAGTCTTTTGTACTGAGAATGCTGCTGTCGACCTGATAATTGCCCGGTCATCTTGAACTCAAGTGCTCGGTCACTAACCGTAAAGTTCCCGGCCCCTTAATGTTGACTCTTTAGTGGTCGGGTCGGCATCAATAATCTTGACTGAGAAGTGAATTACCTTTTTTACCCCTGTCGTGCTGCTTAAATAACATAGTGCCTGAAAACACCATCAACATCTGTCCCCTAGTTCTCGGTTCCAACGAGTATGCAAATTGGTGCCGGGAACTATTTAAAGATGGTGTGCTGATCGCCTTGCTGGTGGTCGCTCCAGAAATCACAGAGAAATTGCATTCGCCATCAATTAAGTCTTCTGTTTCTATCTTCATATCCTCGGTTATTTGGAGATGCTGACCCTATTCAGAATGATTCTCCACCTCAAAGCAAATTGCTTACTTGGGTCGTTCCATAAGGAGATGAAGTTCCTCTTGTTGTCCAAACTAAAAATGACTCCTCCTCTGTAATATCTGTACCAGAGATTTAGAGGTTCTGACCCCTGACTGATCCAATCTCGATTGTGAGGAGAAAATTTTGCCTATGAGCTAACGATGATGTGCTCGGTGGCATGTGATCCTGTCTCGAGCTGTGATGAACACTTGGCCCTGGGGGAATGTTACGTCCCCAGACCAAAAGGACGGACTCGGTGGGACGTAACCCGACCCCGAGCTGAGATGAACACTTGGCCCTGGGGGAATGTTACGCCCCCAGACCAAAAGGACGGACTCGGTGGGACACGACCCGACCCCGAGCTGAGATGAACACTTGGCCCTGGGGGAATGTTACGTCCCCAGACCAAAAGGACGGACTCGGTGGGACACGACCCGACCCCGAGCTGAGATGAACACTTGGCCCTGGGGGAATGTTACGTCCCCAGGCCAAAAGGACGGACTCGGTGGGACGTAACCCAACCCCGAGCTGAGAGAAACCAAGTGACCTCGGCGGAACGAATCCAGCCCCGAGCCGGATAAACAAGTGGCCTCGGCGGAACGAATCCAGCCCGAGCCAGGTAATCCAAGTGGCATCGGCGGAACGAATCCAGCCCCGAGCCAGGTAATCTTTGTGGCCTCGGTGGAACGAGCCAGGTAATCTTTGGGACTTGCTCAGAAGGGAATTGAATCAACCTTGTGAAGCCCTACCGAATCTGACACGGGCGTCCCCTTGCCAGACCAGCGAAAAACAAAATCAAAACTTTGAAAAATAAGACCAAAAAGGTGGGGGTGACTCGGCACTTGTCCCAAAAGAAAACTTTCTACAAATGTAAACAACAGCACGGATGCCTCAAAACAGCGTCCTGCCGAGGCCTCCAAAACACAATTCTGAATCTTTCAATTCAGTGTCCCGGCGAACCAGGATTTGGATCAGTTGAGCGTTTGAATGGTGAGGGTACATCCTCTACACGTCCGGTCACTGTGGAGCATGTGTATTGTATGAGGGCTCCTCCTTAACACGCTGGAGCAGACACACGCTACAGGGGCACAACGCATCCCCGTGCTGCGCCTCTCTCGGATCCAAATGATGAATGGATCAAAGAGCGTCCGGGATACTAAGGGCACTTTCCTCCTTAGGTCCGGCATCACTGGAGCTAGCAATCGTCACGGGGGCCTCATCACTCCCCGTGCTATGCTTTCCCACGGATCCATTACATCGGGTAAGTGAGGATCAAAGAGTGTTCGACACATTAAGGGCATATTCCTCCTTATGTTCGGTAACATTGGAGTAAGCAATCGCCACGGGGGTATCATCCCTCCCCGTGCTATGCTTCTCACGGATCCAATGCATCGAGTATGTCCCTGAGGACCCCGAGCCAAGAGAGATACTTGGTTCTGGGGGAATGTTACGTCCCCAGTCCGAAAGGCTGACTCGGTGGGACGTACCCCGACCCCGAGCTGAGAAAGGCACTTGGACCTGGAGGAATGTTACGTCCCCAGTCCAAAGGGCTGACTCGGTGGGAAGTACCCCGGCCCCGAGCTGAGAAAGGCTCTTGGACCTGGGGGAATGTTACGTCCCCAGTCCAAAGGGCTGACTCGGTGGGAAGTACCCCGACCCCGAGCTGAGAAAGGCACTTGGACCTGGGGGAATGTTACGTCTCCAGTACGAAGGGCTGACTCGGTGGAAGTACCCCGACCCCGAGCTGAGAAAGGCACTTGGACCTGGGGGAATGTTACGTCCCCAGTCCGAAGGGCTGACTCGGTGGGACGTACCCCGACCCCGAGCTGAGAAAGGCACTTGGACCTGGGGGAATATTACGTCCCCAGTCCGAAGGGCTGACTCGGTGGGACGTAGTACCCCGACCCCGAGCTGTGAAAGGCACTTGGACCTGGGAGAATGTTACGTCCCCAGTCCAAAGGGCTGACTCGGTGGGACGTACCCCGACCCCGAGCTGTGAAAGGCACTTGGACCTGGGGGAATGTTACGTCCCCAGTCCAAAGGGCTGACTCGGTGGGACGTACCCCGACCCCGAGCTGTGAAAGGCACTTGGACCTGGGGGAATGTTACGTCCCCAGTCCAAAGGGCTGACTCGGTGGGACGTACCCCGACCCCGAGCTGAGAAATGCACTTGGACCTGGGGGAATGTTACGTCCCCAGTCCGAAGGGCTGACTCGGTGGGACGTACCCCGCCCCCGAATGTTACGTCCCCAGTCCGAAGGGCTGACTCGGTGGGACGTACCCCGACCCCGAGCTGAGAAAGGCACTTGGACCTGGGGGAATGTTACGTCCCCAGTCTGAAGGGCTGACTCGGTGGGACGTACCCCGACCCCGAGCTGAGAAAGGCACTTGGACCTGGGGGAATGTTACGTCCCCAGTCCGAAGGGCTGACTCGGTGGGACGTACCCCGACTCCGAGCTGTGAAAGGCACTTGGACCTGGCGGAATGTTACGTCCCCAGTCCAAAGGGCTGACTCGGTGGGACGTACCCCGACCCCGAGCTGTGAAAGGAACTTGGACCTGGGGGAATGTTACGTCCCCAGTCCAAAGGGTTGACTCGGTGGGACGTACCCCGACCCCGAGCTGAGAAATGCACTTAGACCTGGGGGAATGTTACGTCCCCAGTCCGAAGGGCTGACTCGGTGGGACGTACCCCGACCCCGAATGTTACGTCCCCAGTCCGAAGGGCTGACTCGGTGGGACGTACCCCGACCCCGAGCTGAGAAAGGCACTTGGACCTGGGAGAATGTTACGTCCCCAGTCTGAAGGGCTGACTCGGTGGGACGTACCCCGACCCCGAGCTGAGAAAGACACTTGGACCTGGGGGAATGTTACGTCCCCAGTCCAAAGGGCTGACTCGGTGGGACGTACCCCGACTCCGAGCTGTGTGAAAGGCACTTGGACCTGGCGGAATGTTACGTCCCCAGTCCAAAGGGCTGACTCGGTGGGACGTACCCTGACCCCGAGCTGTGAAAGGCACTTGGACCTGGGGGAATGTTACGTCCCCAGTCCAAAGGGCTGACTCGGTGGGACGTACCCCGACCCCGAGCTGAGAAAGGCACTTGGACCTGGGGGAATGTTACGTCCCCAGTCCGAAAGGCTGACTCGTGGAACGTACCCCGACCTCGAGCTGAGAAAGGCACTTGGACCTGGGGGAATGTTACGTCCCCAGTCCGAAGGGCTGACTCGGTGGGACGTACCCCGACCCCGAGCTGAGAAAGGCACTTGGACCTGGGGGAATATTACGTCCCCAGTCCGAAGGGTTGACTCGGTGCAGTGGTTTGAACTCCTTGTGTTTTAAGGGCGGCCTTCTGGATTCTCTTTCTACGCGGCGGGGGGCGCCCTCTTTTGTGGTTCTTTCTCTGATGGTGTTCCCTCTTTGGGATAATTTCTCCTCGTTTTCTAACAGAACGAACTTCCGGGCCACTTCCAGGGCGGTTGCGTAGTCCGGGGTGTCTTGGATCCTTATGTGGGTCCATAGCCTCCCGACTTTTAAGGCTCCCTTTGAGCTTTCCAGGGCCTCGGGGGACTCATACCCTCCGACTTCGAGTACCATATTGTGGTATCTTTCAATAAATATTTTCAACGGTTCATCGTCTCCTTGTTTCATAAGTCTTAGTTCTCCAATCGTCTTCCTGGGGACACAAGCCCCTTTAAAGTGCCGTATGAATGACTTTCTGAGTTGAGTGAAGCTGCTGATGCTTCTTGGGGCTAGGCTTCTATACCATAGGATGGCTGGTCCGGCCAGAGTTAAGGGGAACACCTTGCAAATGGCGTCCCCTGTTACCCCTTGTACCTCCATTAGTAGGACGAAACCTTCAACGTGGGTTTTGGGATCGGTATGGCCTTTGTATGGTGTCATGGTTAGCATGCTGAATCTTTTTGGGAATTGTGCTGACCTTATCTCTTCCGTAAGGGGAGACCCCTCTTCCTCGCCTCGGTGTCTCCCGCACCGGCCTTGACGCCTTCTCCCCATCTGGTCATCTCTTTTCTCAACCAAGACTTTATTTCACGGGTTGTGCCCCGTGTCGCCTTCTGTGTCCTTCTGTTCGCCTGTCGCTCCGGGCGTGGCGTTCTTTAAACCCGGAGGTCTCTTGTACGTCTTCGTTATACTTTCTACCCTCCCTCTCGGAGTTGTAAAAACTGTCGGAGGAGGGGTCGGGTGATTGTTCCTCCTCTGCTTCTTCCCATGTGTCTTCTGATCGTGGCTCTCTTCCTACCACCTCAGATCTTATCCCATAAGGGCCTCTCTTTCTGGGTCCCTCGTCTTCGCTTATATCTACTACTCTTTTCCCTCTTTCCCTCTTTTCCTGGCATTGTGAGGCCTATTATAGAAGGAGTTTGGTGACGATTTGTCATCTTCTTCCTCCCACATGTCTTCAGTTTGAGAGTCTTCCTGAACCACCACTACAGATCTTAGCTTGTAAGGATCTCTCCTCCGGTGCCTGTCCTCCTCACTTATATCGATAATTCTCTTTCCTTCTGCTATGTCTTTCTTTCGTCGGCTAATCCCGGCCTCGAATTTTCCATCGTGTGCTCCTTCTATCCTTTCCAAACGGTCTACTATGGTTTTTAGCAGAGTTCGGCTTTCCTCTTTTTCCTTCCTAAGGTTCTCCTCAATCTTCTCCATCCAATCTGCAGCCGAGCTCCCTGATGATTGGTGGCTTCCGTCTTCCGTCATCGTCTCACTACGCGAGTTGCTTTTTGTTGGGCTCCCCACAGACGGTGCCAACTGTTGACGGTGGATTTTGGTCTCAGGGCAATACGGGAATATCACCTCCGAGAGAATCCTCCTTCAATAGTGAATTTGTTTGGTTATGGGGACCAAAGGCAAATTTAGCAAAAGACAGATAAACACACCAATCGACAAGGAGATTTAACGTGGTTCGGTGGATTTGGATCCGACCTACGTCCACGGACACAAACAGGATGATATTTTTATTACTTGAACACGCTTCTCAAATCTCTACAAGTCAGAGTTTGAAGACTCAGATCACTCGTTTTTGTTGGTGATCTTATGATTTTTTTAGGATCCCTTTTACACATACTATGCTCTCCTATTTATAGTAATACAGAAATCAGACTCCTTCTTTTACAAAGGTTTCATAGTTGAAACAATTTCCCTTTCCTATAAGGATTCCTAGTCAAAAACTACATTTACTTCCTTTATCATACTAGGATATTGACTTACTAGTTTACCCCATGAAAGTAGGATAACTTATTATCTTATCTCATATGGATAGAATGCCTTATTTTCCCGAACATGTCTTGCCCTATGCTCGGTCTTCATGTGGTCGGTCATAATAGTCTTTTGTACTGAGAATGCTGCTGTCGACCTGATAATTGCCCGGTCATCTTGAACTCAAGTGCTCGGTCACTAACCGTAAAGTTCCCGGCCCCTTACTGTTGACTCTTTAGTGGTCGGGTCGGCATCAATAATCTTGACTGAGAAGTGAATTACCTTTTTTACCCCTGTCGTGCTGCTTAAATAACATAGTGTCTGAAAACACCATCAACAAATAGTTTCCCTAATTTTTAAATAACATATCTTATATTTTAAGAAATTTAAGAAATATAATCCATAATTTAAAATATGTGAGGAAAAAACTTTAAAAATACAACAAACTCAACTTGGCATTATCAAGAAAAATATAAAATGTCAGCCGCTCGCTACGTAATTTAATTTTGTATAGTAGTAACTGTGATACAAGAATGACATTGATCGTTTACAAAAATTTCCGTACCAAGAACTGAATCCAAGAAATAAATTATAAGGATTTTGACCCTGATTCATTCACAATCACATCCTATAATTTTGTCCGCTTTGCACCTAATTACGTACGTAACATATAACTGAGTTTATTAAACGAAGAGAAACAATATCAAATTCTTATGTTAAAGCCGCAACTGCGCGACTGAGTGGATGCAGAAATGAATATAACATTTTTCTTTATAGTCGTTTTTCGTTCCAAGGATAATATAGGAAATTAATCTCTCGAATAAATTTTCATCGGTAATGAATTTGTTTAGATAGTTGGAAACCAAAGCAAACTCGACAAGCAAACAGAAAATTAAAGAGAAATCAAAAAATCACAGAGAAATCAAAAGGTTAATGTGGTTCAGTGGAAATGTCTCCAACCTACGTCCATGGGCGCAAAGAGGAAAATCTTTATTACAAGCTCAGGTCAGGGCAGCCAATATTTCTCCCTCTCATTAAGTTTTTCGGGTTCTCTTTACAAGTGATGAAATGTAAAAATTACTAACCATTGAATCTGAGCCTTCAACTCATTTATATAGGTTTCTAAATCTACTTTTACCAACTCGTGACGTTAGTTTATGTCACCGTCATCGTCGCCCATGCTCTTTTTCCCCAATCACTCTGCAAACAGTAGTTCTGGTCTTATGACTTAACCTCTCTGCAAACAATAGTTTTGGTCTTCTGACTCAACCACTGCCAGCAGAAAGTCATCATCCCCACCTTTTGTCTTCTGATACTTGTTTTGCCCACGCGATAGCTCGCAACTCAACCACTCTGACACTGTTCCGTGTGCTAGAGGGAAAGTTTCTGACTTACCCCTATCACGTCAACCTTCTGGAGGCCCAACTTTCATGTAGGGCTAACGTCATTCATACATAAGTAAAAGATATTACAACCCTTACCAGCTTACCTCGGTTCTCGGGCAGCATGCCGAGGTGAATGATGTTGGATCATCATCCTTGCTTTTCTACCAGGTCGGGTCGGTAGTCACAGACCACCTCGGGTCGGCCTCCACATACGCTCAAGTGCTACCAAATCTAGTATCTTTTCATTCAGTCGGGTCGGTAGTCACTGACCCATCCAACTGGTTATTCCCTCAGGCCCTTCTGCGCCAACTGGTTCTTCCCTTAAGCCCTTCTACGCCTCGGGTTCGGACCCATTTGTCCGATCTCTCATCCTCACAAGGACTTTGGACCTCCACATGTTTAAGTGCAAACCCCGTTATACCCCTCTTTAGGTTTCAGAGTTCCTCGGGGTTGAAAATCACTATCAACATCTAAGTCATAGTTATTGGTATCAATGAGTTGGTGAGTTGATGTTGGGAACTACAATAGAGGTGTAGATTGTACCCATGTCCTCGGGTCTCAGCTCGCAACTATCCATACTGCCACATCCCTCGGGTCGAGAAGGCACAAGTATTGCCAAAGATTCACTTTTATGTAATGATTGTCTCCCTTTCATCGCCAACTGAAGTCTTTCTAGAGTTTCTGAATTGCCTCTAGGAAGATGTGAAGCCTTAATGGTCTTCCTTAAAGGCGATTCAAAGTTTATAAGCTATTTTATACTATTATTGTAATTCTTATAAGTTATCTTATACTTTCAACCAAATGGTGCCGAAATATAAGAGATTTGGTCAATAAATTCAGTAGATTTGTAAATGAAATTCAAGATATCTAGTCCAGATAATGCCGTAAGAACGATCTTGAGTTAACTTATATTTAATATAATCATAGACGAGTTTTGAAAATGAGAATCTTATCGATAACTGATAAAAAAAATATATCATATTATATACTAAAATTTGAAATTTCTATATATTTGAGAGCCTTAATTTTGGATTAAATTTACAATGAATCGATAGTGTCATTAAAACGAGTCATAAAGTTATATTGATCTTTCTCTTTCTAAGCCCAGCCCATTTAAGCCCATACCGCTGCTAGAATATGTAAATCCAAGGAACCAAACAGGATCCTTGACGTGGAAACGTAGTTCTTATCCACAATTGCGCGCAGAAACTTCGTCTTCCAGGTTCGTAGGGAAAACAACCAACTCACTGCTTAAGACTGAGCGTTCATGGCCACGCACTTAACTTCAACGGGGCCCATGCGGTCTATTTTCCAATCGAAGTCAAATCCTCCAAAATCCCTCCTTTTTCTTCCCGGTACTCTAAATCTTTCTCTCTAGTTACCGTTGTTTGATTTGCGATGTTCATTTTCTTTCTTACAATATATAATTATTATATTTCTCTCTCTCACACACACACATTTTATGCAGATTCTTACAGCGTTAATGTGCAAAAGTGGAGCTCGTCTGCAAACTATTCTAGACTTGTGAAGCTATCCAGCAAATGTATCGTCGTAAAACAACTGTCGCACAAGAGGCAAGTTGCTGTGCATGTAGCATGTCCACTGTTTGTTGAAATGCCACGCTGATTTTTTATATATTTTTTTTAAAAAAAAAATTATGTTGTTATTAACTGCACAGAGATGGAATTGTGAAGTGTGCAACTATTGAAGAAATTGAAGCGGAAAAATCTTCCATTGAGAAAGATGTTGTAAGTGAAGTGTGTTCATTACTAGATTTTTTTAAGTAATTATAAAGATAATATGGTTGTGATTTGTTTAATCATTTTGCAGAAAGCTAGGATGGAAAAGACTATTGATATGGTTCGAACCAATTTCAATTCTGTGAGGACAGGAAGAGCAAATCCAGCTATGCTAGATAAGATTGAGGTTGTTTTTAGGAATTTCCTAATGTCATTGAATATCCGATTTATTTTAAGTCAATGCGTTGATATAGAACATCTTTAGATAATGCATATATGTGTCATCCTTATGGGTATTTGTAAGCTTCTTTTTATGCATTGCCATTCATTATATTTATAAAATCTTGAACTAATATATTTCATTTTTACATTTCTGAATGATTCAATATTTTATCATGTGGATGGATAATACCTGAACATAACATAGGAACCGGGTCTATAAATTTTGTACATGTAAGAGATAGAGAAGCTTATCACTGAATAACACTGGGAAAAAAAATTTGGTTGCTTGACGAGTTTAAAAATAAACAGTTTAGTATTTCTTGATCTGAATCTATTTAAAGTAAAATTCTATCGAGGTGTCTTTCTCTTATGAATGTTATATCGTAACATTATGAATAACACAATGTTGTTGTAGGTGGAATACTATGGAAGCCCAGTCAGCTTGAAGAGCATAGCTCAAATTAATACTCCAGATTCAAGTTCTCTCTTGATTCAGCCATATGACAAATCCAGGTACTCCATAGATTTGAGGCCATGAATTAAGTTTGAAATTGTTTGAGCACCAGCCTGCTTGTTCCATTTAATCTTCTGTCATAAATACCCTATGCACTGTAAGAAATGGATTAAGAATTTTCTCCAATTCCTTTTGTATGGTAATGACTTATTTGACTCATTTTGTTTGACAAAGAAATTGAGGCAGTGTTTGGACTGTTGAGTAGGAAACTCCTATTTTTGACGAATACCTTGTGTATTATTTGTGTGTATTATCCTCCCTATTCATGGTGCCTTTGATGTGTCATGTGTTCAGCTTAAAGTCTATAGAGAAGGCCATAGTGAGCTCTGATCTTGGTATGACTCCAAACAATGACGGTGAAGTGATACGGTTAACTCTTCCTCAATTGACATCCGAAAGAAGGAAGGTATGTTAATTTTTTTATTGAGCTTGTAGAATTACTTGTTTACAATCATCGACAATGCCTTTTTAGGTTTCGATTTGCATAATTGTCTAATGGTACATTTTGTTTTGCATCTCAAGGGGTTCAGTTAATTACATAGGTTAAAGTATCGCTCATGTATGAATTTTTTCTGTTCTCAAATTTGATGCAATAACCTTGTTCCTTGAATGTCTTGCCCTTTGGAACTCATTAGTAGATAGCTCTCTCTCACTCCCTGACTCATGATTGTTAATTGGCCATGTCTTGAAGTGTATCTCATTGCTTTGAGAATTATATATTACAAATCAATTGTCATACTGATTTCTGAAATAAATTGATCTTTAGTTTGGTTCTATGCCTTTCAAAATATGTAGATATTGACATAGCTAGTGTGCTTCTGAAACATTATTATATTTTAAATTATATTTAGGGTTGGCAATTATGATGCAGTTTCTTGTAAGTTCTCTTTCATTGTTAACATAACTGCATTTGTGTAGAAAATGTGGGCAAAATCCATACTAAGTTATTTATTTTATGTATGTTGTGTATGAGATATTAAGGCATATTGATTTATGAATATGCTAGTGATCACTGTAATTTCCTAACCGTGCTTCTAAATATTTTAATTATGGCTTAATATTTATTTATAAACTGCAGGAATTGTCAAAAGTTGTGGCCAAACAGACTGAAGAAGGAAAGGTACTTATTCTTTATTTATTCACGGTTTGAAAGCTCACTTGCTCCTCTTTGTAATCTATCTAACATAGAATTTCGGTAAGATTTTTATTATCTTTTCGGAACAAATAATACTCATGGCAGGCAGATATCACAGGAAATCCAAAAAAGGCAATATTTTTCTAAATTAAACAAGTTGTTGGTCTAAAGTTTATAATTTGGGTTGAGAAACGTAAAGGTATTGGCTTGAAATCCTTTAAAACGGTTGGAAAGGTACTTCGGTGGGGTTATCATAGTATTCCATGATAACCTAAATACATGGATTTGAAAATCGCAGCTGTTGGTTAATTTTTATCCGTAAATCTATCTGTTTATTGATATAAAATCTCTGGTTTGTTATCTTTACTGCTATCCCCAAATTAATCATTTGCAGGTGGCTTTGAGAAATATAAGAAGAGATGCATTAAAAGCTTATGAAAAACTTCAGAAGGTTTGGATTTTGGATCCCCTCCTTAACCTCCTTGCTACTCTGGTTAATTATTCTTTGCTCTTCTTTTTTCGCCATTACTTTCTTTTGGGCTTCTTTAAATATCCCTCTTTGTTTTGTCCTACAGGAGAAGAAGCTCTCTGAAGACAATGTGAAGGACTTGTCAAGTGATTTGCAGGTAACTTGATGCTTTGGTTGCTATATCCAGGCATGGTTCTAAAAAACGCTAGGCGTACTGTGGGAAAGCGCCTAGGCCTTCTAGGTGGCGCCTAGACGGACGAGCTAGGCGGTTTTATTTTTTATTCAAAATATTTTAATTAGGTTTATTAATTTGGATTCAATTAGGTTTAGGGTTAGGATTTAGAAAATTAATATTAATCAGGGTAAGGATTTGGCAAATTGGGGTAAATTATGTTTAGGGTTTGGTTAGGGACATGGTTTTGTAGTTTTTGGCAGCTGTTTACGGCGTCTGCCGCTGCCGATCGGAGCGCACGCCTGTCTATCATGTTCAGACGTTGCCGGCCGTTCCATTTCCGGTGGTCACACGCCGATTGAAGCTACCATTTGCCGTAGATCTGGGTATTTTCGTCAAAAACCACCAAGCACTGCCGTTTTACTGAAAATCAAGACGGTCAGTCCGCAGTCGCCGCCTAGCGCCTAGCCGGCGTCTAGGCGACCGCCTAGACCGTCTTTTAGAACATTAATCCAGGGAACTGATGAACTTTCATACGAGACCATTGAAACATCTGATAATTGTTTTCCTCTGATGATGCCTTGGTGGTGATCTTGTGACATGTCAGGTCCATGTATCATTTCTAGGGAGCATTAGAAAATTTCCTCTTTTGAACCGAGAAATGAAATATAGCCTCCTCCCTTTATTTTCCGATCTTCCGATCCCACAGACGCAACAAAAAAAAGGGGCAGGGAGAGTGGGGTCACAGTGGGGAATGGTTTTTTTTGAATCTTGTTGACTTGTTGTTCAGTAATTGTGGCTTGTTGCAATTTATACGTGCAAGAAATTAGAAACTTCTTACAACTTGCCAACCTTTGATATTCTAGTAGGTTTTAATTGAAGACTTGGAGTGGCTCAGAGCCTCAAATAGATGTTGTCATATACATGCATTCTACCTCTTTCCTTGTATTTGTTTTCAGTAACTGTACCTTTTTACCAATATAGCACCTCCTAACACTCAAGTTGTTAACATCTTTTTGCTTCATGCAGAAACTAACAGACGAGTATATGAAGAAAATTGATAGCATCTACAAACAGAAAGAAAAGGTATGTTTCATACTTCCGTTTTGATATTAATGAGAGATACATATGGAAATGGCGGTTTGAAATCTATCTATTTATATCTTGATTATTTTTTCAGGAGTTGCTGAAGGTTTAATGGTTGTTTACAGATAAATGTAAATGGGTGAGCTCTCTCTTAGTTTATGGTGCATATTGTCCGTCCCATATAATTGCATTCTTTTAAATATTAATGAGAGATGCAGATGGATATTTTGTTTTGAAATGAAAGGTGGAAATCAGTTATTCTGAACTCTTGGTTAAAGTTGTTTGTATAGCGACTTGTGAACTTGTTTCCGAGGAACATTGAAGAGTGACCAATGTACGAGTAGGACACTTATAAACTCATGCTAAAGCACTGAGATGTTACTGTTTAATGACAAGATATGCTGGACCCTATTGGTTGTTTTAAAAGTATGAGCCATTTAATGTGACCTACGCTATGCTGTTAAAGGCGCCGTTAACCAGTAGGGGTGTTCACGGGTCTGGTCTGGTTTTTTTTTAATTTTGTGAGACCTGATTGGGTCGGGAAATCCGAACCCGAATTTTGAGAGGTGAAACCCGATCGGGTCGCCAAAATATTAGTTATTTTATGTCGCGAAAATTATCATATATATAAAGTTTCAATACAACAAAAGTAATAAACAAATGAAATAATAGTAATTTTTTTAAAAAAATAATAAAATTTTTAGAAAAAAATAATAATAATATTATAGTGTATGGTCGGGTTTTAATATCAAACTCGTTACCCAACCCGTAAATTTCGGGTCGGGTCAGGTGGAAAAATCCTTATTTTTTTTAAACTCGATCGAATCGGGTCGGATTGGGTCGTGGGTTGATCCGACCCTATGAGCACTCTTACTAATCGGCACTTGGGCGGAACAGCTGCTTAGGTATTTTAAGTTAGAACTCTTTATATATTAAATAAAAATATGCATGTTTGACTAGTCAACTCATCCTTATACCTGAGTAGTTTGAACTATTAAAACGTCTTGTCTCGCCTACCGCCTTTGCCTCCAAGTATGGATTCTACATGATGACGTTTGGGGTTTATTTGCTCATCGACTTCATCTCATATCAAAATGCATCATTGCACAGTATGCTTGGTATGTATTGCAAAATGTGTATATTTGGATTTTGGTATAGGAATGGACTCGTTTGTAATTCAAACAACCTAGCTGTGAGTTTTTTTTTATAGGCTTAGAGAGGGAGCACGTGCTTGCCCATGATACTTTCTCTTTAATATGTTGTTATTGTTTGCATGTAGTTGCACGAAATAAATTTATATTGCTGGTTTTTAGCAGCCAGCAAGAAAAACATTGTTTTCTCATAGGCTGTACCCGTATTGAGTATGTTAAAAATTGTAGGACCCGCCCTCCGAGAACTTCTTTAAAATGAGTCTTGATCTTGAGTCCATGGAAGTGTTTGTAGGCATCTCTCTATGTTCGGGTTGTGTCCATGTTATAAATTTGATTTTCACGTGATAGATTTTCTTAATTTTAATAGGAGTAAATCAAACTTCTCATTAACAGATCAGGTTTTTCATTAATTTTTAAAATATTTTAATAAATTTTCAGCTTGAGCTGGGCGGTCGCTTCTGCCTGGTTCCGTCACCGCATATAATCGTCATGTGGACAATAGCCTAGAGGTGCACAAATCCGACCCAAAGCATGCTAGTTTTAAAAGCTAAAAAAACTATTTTCGGGTCCGAAAAACCCAACCCTCGTAGAGCGGGTCTAAGCACGAGTGTTGATTTTTTTAAATAAAAAATCGGATTGACCTGACTCGATTCAAGATTATGATTATTTATGAATACATCTTTATATCTCGTCCAATACTCACAATATTTGTTTATTATTTTTAAATTTTGATTCCTAAATATTTAATTTATATCAAATAGGTTATTTTCTCTAACCCTCTTTTGTGTTGTGAGTTAGGCTTTGGCCTTGACCCTTACAGTGCGAGTTTAAAAAATATTGACTCGTCATGCCAAATGAACACCTAGTATTTTTTTAAAAAAACCTTACCATCAAATCATTTGATCCTAGTTTAAGCGGAATAAATATAATCCTCAGCTGTTATAGACTCTTAAATGAAATGTATCATCTACACTCGAACTTAAGACCTAACAATCAAATCATAAATCATTTGTCGTCAACCCATGCCCCATTGACAGTGGCTTTTGATGCATTTTTTATTTTAACTATGGTTGAGTAGTTTGTAAACAACTTGTGGGAAACTTCCAAGCACAAGAAATGTATAGAATAATTATCTTATGAAAAATTGAAAGCAGCCACCATGTGGAAGGATGGGACTAGCATATTTCCTTTAAATCAAGATCACATTTTTTTTTCTTTTTTGATTTTGTTGTGCCAACTGAACTGAGACATCACGTAAATGAATATCAGCTGCTTTTGTTTACTTTAAAATGTGGATTATCACAAGCTTCTTTAATATATCGATTCCATCATCAAAAATCATTGCTCTTTAAGTAGTATGCAAGTCACCCCGCCAAAGCTTCATGCAAACAAACGCATTTTTGTGGTTTTTGTTTTTTTTTTGTTTTTTTAATCTCAATTTATAGATAATCTCAATATATTCTAAACATTATTTTCTTTTGTCTTTTCTTATTTAATCAATCCAATAAAATAAATTTTTCATCGCTGAATATAAACTCTTTCAATATACCTCATATATATATATATATATATATATATATATATATATATATATATATATAGTTTTGTTCCATATCTCTTCATGTGAACAAGAGATGGAGACCCAATTCTGTAAATGTTTAATTTGTTCTCAGGGCCCAATTTCAATGATTTAAACCTAACCTTACAAGGCTAAAATCATGAAAAATTCAATGTTCCCCCATATCCCAAAAGCTTAAAAGTTGCATTGAGAACGATTATTTTATTCGGTGTATGAGGTTGGTTACCTAATTGAAATTTCGAAATTGACAACTCGAATTACGACATTGTATAGGCTCACAATTTGTTTTATCCCTTGTATTTTTCTAATCATTTTAGTCAATAAGTTGATTGCACATAAAAATCTCAAATCTTATTCGATTTCGGAATTCTGTATTATTCGATTTGAGATTATTTTATCTTGAATAAAAAATCGAACCGGAAATGGGGATGATTTTTCGTTTCGAATTTTTATTTTTTGCTATAAACAATATCAAATCTTGATCGATATCTCGAGCAGTTTAATAAAGAATTTAGGATAAATTTTTTATCACAATTCAAAAACCAGCATAAGATTAGTCCCTGTGTCACCATCAATTATCGTATCTAGTTGCACATAAATGGTAGTTTGCATTGAAGTGGCCTATCCGTAAGTATGGAGTTGGGAGAGCGAGATAAAGATAAATACCCAATGGGCAGTGTCGAATCGGAAATCGACTGTGAGTCCGGTCTGGGTAAGTAAAAAAAAAAATCGACCTTTAAAAAAAATCGGTTGAAATTGACGAACCGGTTCAATTTTAACATGTAAAAGTGACTCGGATGCATCAAAAATGATCAAAGCCTAACTTTTCTTCCTTGAGCTTTGAATTTGACCATTCATGGTTCAAATTCTTCTTGTTTTTCATACGGTGTTTGTGTTTTGAACAGGAGTTTAAAGTAGTTTTGAAAATATTTTTTCAATTTTTGAAACTTGAATACGTATTTTAAAAATTTCTGAAATATCGGTTTTACAGAAATCATATGCATCCCTTATATAAGATGCATGCCTAAGCGGCACCAGGAATAAACATGCCAAGTCTAAGTCTGATTCCATAAGTTTGTCTATTTTCTTTACAAAAAAATTAATCAAATAATATTATCTATTAAAAAAATAATAATAACCTCTAAAATAAAATCTTTTTCCCACCTCAACTCGCGTGCTATCCATGTGCTCATTTTGTCAATAGGTATAAACATAAATCTTCATCTCTAATTATATATGTGATGTTTTGATGCATGAATTATTATATTATATTATTTTTATTTTGTAGATGATGGAGTTTTATTTATTTTAAGAAAAAAACTACCATGGAAAATTATGATTCCTAAATGAACCTATGTTTGGAATGCCCCAAAAAATCCTAGAATTTTTTAAAAAATATTTATCGTTGGACAAACCGATCACCTATAGTCAAAATAAATCAACCACAAATTTACTAACCAGTCAGCCACTTTGTTAATAACCTTTCTTAAAATTATATGCGTAATGTGAATGAATCTTCTTTAATAAGTTTTCCCAAATGAACTTTGACAAACAGATAAAGGTCTAATAGGACGAGGACACATGTCATGGTATTGTTAGACGTACATTATTAGTAGATAGGAGAAATCTGGATGATTCTTGGAAGAAACTCGACCTCCGAAGGAACTCGGACATGACTCTAGAGTGATGTCACTTCGAATTGACATCACTCTGAGGTCAATCCACTTCAGTATCTGTCCAACCTAGAATTGACTCATTTCGAAGAGAATTTACTTCAGAACCTATTAGTATAGTACAAAGGTACTCCGATTCATATATTAACACTTCGAAGTGCATGAGGTAATACGCCGTAATCCAAAGCTAGTAGATTTTAATGACAATCCACTTAACTAAACATGCAAGCTTAGTTTCACATGCATAATAAAATGTGTAATTACACCAAATCTTGTATTTCAGCATGACATATGACATATGTACAACATGCACGTAAATGAAATTCAATGATAAACAAGTGTCAAATGGAGAATGAAATCTTCATACGCAAGACTATATAAGCCAATGAAAAATTCTATAAAGAAAAGGAAAAACTTGGAATATTGAATTGAAAATTAAAAACTGTGGATGCTGGATTTCGGTCAAGGTCCACAATCGAGAATTTGTAGGTTGGGGCACTAGCGATCCTGCAAAACAAAGGTAGAGTGAGCATGGAGTATACTACCCACCGGTGTGGTGGGTACCGGGGGCACTCCGACGCTCAAGTCAGTAGTATGAAATGAGTAGTAAATGAATAAATTGTGAAAGTAAAGTTTGTTATTACCTTATCTTTCTTTGGTTGGCCGTGAGGGCGGTGGAAGATGTTTAGGGAATATAAAGCTCAAAGAGCAGAGGCTTGTATATGAGAAGTAATGCTTCGATGCCTTGCATTAGGAATTTTGTTTCTATTTATAGGTGGAGAAAGATGAATTCTTTAATTGAGCACATGGGAAAGGGGTCCCCATAACATGCTTGAGAAGTAAACTTTCGGTGATCATGAATCTTTGCATGTGGAGGATATATATCATGTTTAGAGAAAAGGGGGAAATAATTGGTAACGAATTTGAAGTGTGTTTTATGCTGTCTCTTGGTTTGACTTTATACGTGTAGCCTTATGTGCAAATGGTATAAAGTCTTTTTGGGCTTTGCTTTGGGTTTTCCAAAATGGTGTTAAGCTTTCTAGGCTGGGCCTCTATTTGTCATTGGGTTCGAAGGAAAAGACGGTTTTGCCCCTGGCCCAATTTTGGCCCGTACAGTTTGTTCCCTACTCTTTAAGTCAAAGAGTCTTTGACTTGGAGAGTAATTTGTCACGTGTATCACCTGGGATATAATTTGATATGTAAACGTTTTGTCTGGAGTAGCCAAGGGTTTAAGGCTTCAACTTAACTCTATAAGAGACGTGGGGAATGTATCCAGTCGGCTGAACCAGTTGAAGGTCAGGTCTCGGATTGACTCTGCATAAGCCATAGGGAATGTTCCCAGTTGACTTCACTTGTTGAATGTCAGGATAATCCCCATACTACGGGTCTGAAGACCAAAGGAATCTCTAATGTCGTCTGGATCAGATGAAGGCCAGGTCTTGAAATTGACTCTACCTGAGTCAATGGGGAATGTTCCCAGTCGACTGAACCTGATGGAGGTCAGGATAATCCCCATACTACAGGTCTGAAGACCAATGGAATCTCTATTGTCTTCTGGACCAGATGAAGGCCATGTCTTGAACTTGACTCTACCTGAGTCAATGGGGAATGTTCCCAATCGACTGAACCTGATGCAGGTCAGGATTATCCCCATACTACGGGTCTGAAGACCAATGGAATCTCTATTATCGTTTGGACCATATGAAGGCCAGGTCTTGAACTTGACTCTACCTAAGTCAATGGGGAATGTTCCCAGTCGACTGAACCTGATATAGGTCAGGATTATCCCCATACCACAGGTCTGAAGACCAAGGGAATCTCTATTGTCGTCTGGACCAGATGAAGGCCAAGTCTTGAACTTGACTATACCTGAGTCAATGAGGAATGTTCCCAGTCGACTGAACCTGATGGAGGTCAGGATTATCCCATACTATGGGTCTAAAGACCAATGGAATCTCTAATGTCGTCTGGACCAGATGAAGGCCAAGTCTTGAACTTGACTCTACCTAAGTCAATGGGGAATATTCCCAGTCGACTGAACCTGATGAAGGTCAGTATTATCCCAATACTACGGGTCTGAAAACCAAGGGAATCTCTATTGTCGTTTGGAGAAGATGAAGGCCAGTGTAGATGTCGAATGAGACGTGAATGAAGTATTAAGTCATACATGTATTTTACCTATTAAAATTCACAAGCTATATACATGTAGATGTCAGTGGGATGCATATCGAGCATCAAGACATTCATGTATCTAGGATCCACAACAAGTCCCAAGCTACACATATAGTAATGTCGACTGGAATATCCTCTACTAGGGCTATACAACACACTAATGTTGACTGAAGCATCCCTAGCAAGTCTCATGTCTTTCTAATGTCGACTGTGACATTCTTAAAAAGTGCAAGCCATACCTGGTAATGTCGATTGGGATGTACACACCAAGTCCCAATATAGTGTCGAGTGGATTGTCCCTGCAAAGCCTTTATTAAATCATGTTGACTGGAACGTCTTCACACCTAATCCATAAGTGTTGCTGAATGAGATATCATTGTCATGTCTTCTTTTATGTAGGTCGACTGGGGCGTCCTCCTCACGCTGAGTTTCTGGAATCATCTTACATATGCATGTCGACTGGAATAATAATATGAAGCATTCTCTAATGCTTGTCGGCTGGAACCATCTTGCATATACATGACGACTGGAATAATAACATGAAACGTTCTTTCAAGCTTGTTGATTGGAGTGTACCAGCAATCATTTATATATGCATGTTGACTGGAATAATAACATGAAATATTCTCTCATGCTTGTCGACTGGAGTGTACATGCAATCATCTTATACATGCATGTTGACTGGAATAATAACATGAAACATTCTCTAATGTTGGAGTGTACATGCAATCATCTTATACATGCATGTCGACTGAAATAATAACATGAAACATTCTCTGATGCTTGTCGACTGGAGTGTACATGGAATCATCTTGCATATGCATGTCGACTGGAATAATAACTTGCAGAATTCTCTAATGCTGGAGTGTACCTGCAATTATCTTGCATATGCATGTCGACTGGAATAATAACATGAAGCATTCTAATACTGGTCGGCTGGAACCATCTTGCATATGCATGTCGACTGGAATAATAACATGAAGCATTCTCTAATGCTGAAGTGTACCTGCAATCATCTTGCATATGCATGTCGACTGGAATAATAACATGAAACATTCTAATGGTGGTCTGTTGGAACCATTGACACGCTCGAAAAGTGGTATGTTACTCCCAAGTATAAGAGTGTCGAAGTAATAAAATAACCCGGTGAGTCCGGGGTCGATCCACAGAGAAGAGATTTAGCAAAATAGAATATTTAACAGTACGGGAATGAAAAGTTTTTTGTTGAAGTAGTTGGAGGATTTTAGGTTGAAATACATTAATAGAAGGAAATGCTGGAGTTAGGGGATCCACTTTTAGTCTTTTAAACATTTATAAATCTCGCTTTATAATAATTTATAAATTGTCTTTTTATACCCACTTAATTTATTACAAGAATTAATTATGCCAATTAAAGAACCAGCCATAAAAGCGGTAGTCATTTCTGTAAATAATTAGTCCGACCAAGGTACCAAGCATGCCAAAAATAGAAAACCAGCCATAAAGGCGGTGATACCGTTTGTCTATAACAAGTCCTACCAAGGTACTTAATTATGCCAAAATCGTATAAAACCAGCCATATAGGCGGTATAAAGATAAAACCAGCCATAAAGGCGGTAGACAGATAAAACCAGCCATAAAGGCGGTATAAAGATAAAACAGCAATAAAGGCGGTATAAAGATTGTCAATAATTAATCTAGATTTAAATCAAGTTTTAATCATTTTATTTCAATTTATTTATTATAATAAAAGCGAGTTTAATTTATGTTCTCATTATAAAAGCTTCACCCTTACTCCAGCAGAAAAGAAATTAGCTACTCATTTTGTAATAAAACATATTCGTACTTTTATTATTGAAAGAAAAAAAAAACATTACAAAAAGCTTTAAGTAAATAAACAAACAAGACACTCTCTCTCCAAGGATTACAGATGAATCAGGAAAGAAAGTATGAAAATTTCTAATGCCGGATGCTCATTTTTATAGGCAAATTCGCCGCCCAGACCAGCGAATGCATGTTGTGGACACGTGTCAAAGAATGGTGAAGCCACGTTGGGGACACATGTCAGAGAATGGTGAAGCCACGTTGGGGACACGTGTCGTGACGTAAAGGTTCCACGTGTCACGACGTGCTTGCAGATTTTACGACATGCTTGCCGATTTTACGACGTGCTTGCGGATTTTACGACATGCTTTTCGATTTTACGACGTGCTTGCAGATTTTACGACGTGCTTGCATAATATTTTTTTCATGTCTGATTTGTCCCGTCGAGCTTCCGAGCAGTATTTTTCCTGACAAAAACATAAAATAACATAGTAAAAGCACTCATTTGGGCTTTTTCTCCTTCCTTTTGTTCCTCTTGTCTTCTTCCCATCTTATTTCAATTTGGGCTCGAGCCATTGCTTGATCCATCGTGTAGCATCAAAATTTTGTGAGTTTCTTGTAGAGTCCACTTTCTAAAAGTAAACTATTTCTAAATGCTTCTACTATAGTAGGTTGATGGAGGTCGGGAATAGTTATCCTTTCTTTATTGAAACGAGCCACGTAGCTTCGTAAAGATTCTCGTCTCCTTTGTTGGATGGCATAAAGGTCGTCTGAAGTCTTTCCAATCTTGCAAGAGCTTGCGAAATGCTCTACAAACTTATCTGCTAACTGTTGGTATGACCCAGTAGACCTGTATGGGAAATTGATTAACCAAGTTAAGGCTGGACCTGCCAACGTTTCTCTAAATCCTTTGCACATCCCATCCCAGCTTCCCACTGTCGAGGGGTTAGGCCTATTGACATCATCTTATACTTTTAATGGATGATGTGGTCGTCTGGGTCAGTCGATCCGTCATACATTTTCATATCTGGAGGACTGAACTTCCTTGGTAATTCTACGGAAGTGATAGTCTCGATAAATGGTGTGTTGAAATTGTTTCGGCTCTACTTCTCCTTATTGGTAGCTTGACACATGGCAGACTGGACAAGATTGCTTCTTTGAACTCTAACATTTCTTTGCGCATGTTGGAAGCGACTTGTTGAGCTTGATCGACTAGAGAAATTGGCACACTTGTATGATTTCTTGGATGGTCGCCTGGGGAAGGGTCATCATTTGCCACGTCATTAAATGTCTCCAAAAGATTGGATGAAGCCATATGATTGTTGGGATTGTCGGGAGAATCACGTTGTTGAGAGGTGGGAGAGATCAGTTCCAACTGCTTCTGAAGGTTTATGTTGGAGCTTCACATGGTCAGGTTCTCCTCCTCCAAAGTTCGTAATCGTTCTTGCAGCATAGTTATTTGGGCTGCATTGGATTTGGCGTCTGCTCACTGCTTGAAGCCATGAGTGATAGTGCTTTAGGAATTGTAGACTGATAGATCTTCGCTTGCTATGAATCACTAAGGCCCTACGGTGGGCGCCAAATTGTGGATGCTGGATTTCAGTCAATGTCCACAATCGAGAATTTGTAGGTTGGGGCACTAGCGATCCTGCAAAATAAATGTAGAGTGAGCATTGAGTATACTACCCACCGATTTGGTGGGTGCCAGGGGCACTCCGATGCTCAAGTCAGTAGTATGAAATGAGTAGTAAATGAATAAAATGTGAAAGTAAGGTTTGTTATTACCTTATCTTTCTTTGGTTGGCCGTGAGGCGGTGGAAGATGTTTAGGGAATAGAAAGCTCCAATAGCAGAGGTTTGTATATGAGAAGTAATGCTTCGATGTCTTGCATTACGAATTTTGTTTCTATTTATAGGTAGAGAAATATAAATTCTTTAATTGAACACATGGGAAGGGGTCCCCATAACATGCTTGAGAAGTAAACTTTCGGTGATCATGAATCTCTGCATGTGGAGGATATATATCATGTTTAGGGAAAAGAGGGAAATATTTGGTAACGAATTTGAAGTGTGTTTTATGCTATCTCTTGGTTTGACTTTATACGTGTAGCCTTATCTGCAAATGGTATAAAGTCTTTTTTTGGCTTTGCTTTGGGTTTTCCAAATGGCGTTAAGCTTTCTAGGCTGGGCCTCTATTTGTCATTGGGTTCGAAGGAAAAGAGGGTTTTACCCCTGACCCAATTTTGGCCCGTACAAAAACATCATTCAAAGAAAATATTTTAATGGCTAAGGGCAATTAAAAGGAGGAATTTTCTAATTACAAAAAGTATATATGTGTAGGCTCACACTGTTGGACTTGAAAAGAAAAGCTCATTTTTAACTGGATCCTGAAATATTAAGCTCATGACTTTTGAAGATATGGGTTCTCACTATTTTCCCCGCCTTCATCTATCGATCAAAAAAAATATTTTAATTACAAAAGATCTTTTTAAAATTTTTAGTGTTATTTCAAGTAGAATTTTAAATATTAAAAAAATATTTAACATCCATTAATAAAAACCTTAAATTTAATTTTTTACATCTTAGAAGTAGAGGTTGTTCAGTTTTTTTTTTTTTTTTTTTTAAATATATGTAATGTCAAAAGTACCCAAACAATATAATAGTCTTAATTCCACAAAAATTAAAGTGATAGAAGGCTCACTAACAGGAAGATTAGCTATAAAGCCGGCCCAAGATCGCCCGCTTAATTTTTAATGTAATATTATATTATAATAAAAGATTTCAAAATAAAAAAAAATGATATTAAATCTCGAGGATATTTAGACCTTCATGACCATTATGTATATTTTATTAATTTCAAATTTCTAGAAATTGTTAAAAGTATAGCTAGTGACAAAAATAATGAACACTTAGATGCCCCAATTTTTCATTTCATTTCATTAATTTATATTACTTTTAAAGGTTAAAATCGCGAATGACCATTATTCATTTTATCTTTGTTTTGTTTTATTCAACCATGTGATATGCTCCCCGCCGATATATTAATAAAATAAATAATATTTTATATTTGTCATCTATTTTATATTGCTTGTACGCATTGAAAATTTGAAGTATAGCACATGTAGCTAGATAGAAAATTTGTTTATATTTTAATTTATTATTTCGTATAGAATTTGGTGAATTTAAAAATTAGTGTAATATTTATAAATTAATTTATATTCTTAGTATATTGTTAATAAGTTAACTTATATTTTCTATCAAACGGTGCCTAAAATTAATAAAAAAAATATTTTATTCGATTATATTTTGGTAATCAAAAACTAAATAAATTACTTTTGTCATTTGTAACAATATATCAGGAACGACTCTAAATTATCCTGAATTTTAAGAGAGTTTAGACTAATTTCTAAAGTGTTACCCCATACAATAAATGATAAAAAAACGAGAAATTATCATTTTCCACGTGTTAGATAACATAAGTACTATTTATCACGAAAATTTTAAATTGTTATCTTTAGTTTGAAAGTTGTTCATTTTTTCACATGATAAAATGGAAAAATGTACAAATTATCCATTTAATTTAGGAAAAATTATCCGTTCCTTACCTCATAAAAGTGGAAAGTGAACACATTAAAAATTTCAGTGAAAAAAGAATAATTTTATGATAAATGATATTTTGATTAAATGATAATTTTCCGAAAAAAATTTATAGTCAAATTTTACGTCCTAACTTGCATCAAATCCTTTGATTAAAATATAAGC
>SKCR01030445.1:0-31518 GCA_019454045.1 Zanthoxylum bungeanum | reverse complement strand
GCTTCCATGACTCAACACTTTCGTCGCCAGAATAGGGACTTGGATCCTTATAATAGATGGCTAGACTAAAGGATCTTCACTGCACTAATAAGCGGATGGAGAGGTATGAGTTGGGAAAAGAAACTCTTTCGCTCCCGTATGACTGATGGCGCTTCAGTTGAGGCCCCGGGACTCAAATGATAGCTGACATTGATGAGCTGGCCAAGATGGGAATAGTCTTGGAGGCTGAGCTGACTGTAGACATGCTTTACAGTCACTTCCCGATACTTGGAAGCAGATTATCATCAACTACAAGTTGATGGATACGGACGATACTCTTGGAGAGCTATTGTCCATTCTTAAGGAGTCAGAGAAAGAGCTTCTTAAAGGCAACAAGCGCGAGGCGCACTTTGCATCAACCTCTCAGACGTCAAGGGCTGGGCCCAAGGCAACTGGAGGGGTGTGAAAAAGAAGAAGCGTAAGAACAAGGCAAGGCCAAGATGCCGATGGCTTCTGGGAAGCCGAGGAACAAGTCACAAGACATATGCCTTAACTGCGGCAAAAGAGGTCACTGGAAGAGTGACTGATCGAATGAACAAGGCGATCAGAAGGGAGATCAAGGCGGGCAAGGCACCGACCTCTGGTATGTTTGTTATTGAAATAAACATGGCTACTTCTAGTTTTAAAAATTGGATTTTTGATTCTAGTTGTGGTTCTCATATATGTACTGATGTGCAGGATCTGCAGAACAGCATGACTCTGGCTTCAGGGGAGGGGAGATTGATCTACGAGTTGGAAAAGGAACTCTTGTTGCTGTTTTGGCCGTGGGCACTTTTGTATTAGAACTGCCCTCGGGGCATGTACTTAAACTAAATGATTGTTATTATGTACCTAGTTTGACTAGGAATATTATATCTGTATCTTTGTTAACCCGAAATGGGTACACTTTTGTATTTAGAAACACTGGGTGTTATTTATATAAAAATGATGCAGAAATATGCACTGCAGTTGCAAATAATGGTCTTTATATTTTGAATATAAATGAATCTCCTACATATAAATTAACAAACAAAAGCTTAAAAAGAGTGATCCAAAATGATGAAACTTAGATGTGGCATTGTCGTCTGGGACACATTAACAAGACTCGCATATCCACACTTTCGAAGAGTGGGTACTTGGACGGATTTGATCCAAATTCATATGACGTCTGCGAATCTTGCTTATTAGGCAAAATGCCTAAATCACCTTTTAGCGGTAAAGGTGAACGTGCCACTGAACTGTTAGCCCTCGTTCATAGTGACGTTTGTGGATCCATGTCTAGCCAGGCTAGAGGTGGATATCGATACTTCGTAACCTTTACCGATGATGCATCACGTTACGGTTATGTGTATCTAATGACGCACAAGTCGGAAACTTTTGAGAAATTCAAAGAGTTTCGACCCGAAGTGAAAAACAAACAGGCAAGAGTATTAAGACATTACGGTTGGACCGTGGTGGCGAATATTAAGTAATGAGTTTCAAGATTACGTGAAAGAATATGGTATTCTTTCACAGTGGACTCCTCCTGGAACACCACAATTAAATGGTGTTGTCCGAACGAGAAACCGTACCTTGTTGGACATGGTAAGGTCGATGATGAGTCGCACTGAGCTGCCCAATCCTTCTGGGGATATGCATTAAACAGTGCAGTTCTTATTTTGAATAAGGTTCTGTCAAAGTCTGTTGAACAGACACCATATGAGATATGGACAGGTAAGAAACGGGTTTTCTCATTCCTGAAGATTTGGGGTTGCTGGACATACGTTAAACATTTGGAAGGTACCAAACTTGAACCAAATCAGATAAATGCCTATTCGTTGGATATCCTAGGGAAACCAAAGGATATTACTTCTATCACCCCAAGAGAACAAAGTATTTGTTGCTCTACATGCGGTTTTCCTTGAGAAGGAATTCCTAAATGCAGTGTTTAGTGGGAAGAAAGTAGAACTCGATGAAAGTCGTAGTGATACTATTCTTGGCAATGACTTATCCAACGGAACATGAACAGTCCATCTGGGATGAGACTGAACCACAATCTTCAAATACACAAGGACGCGTAGGTCGGAGAGAGTCAGGGTATAACCTGAAGAGGTATGGATTCCTGATCTCACCTCATGTAGATATTAATCTTATTGAGGATAATGAACCGGCTACGTATGAGGAAGCGATACAAGGTATCGAATCCGCTTTTATACCAACCAAGTTTGGACACTGGTTGATGCACCAGAAGGCGTAAAGCCTATTGGATGCAAATGGGTCTTCAAGAAGAAGACGACATGGATGGCAACGTACAAACGTACAAAGCTAGGCTTGTAGCGAAGGGATATCGTCAACGACTTGGAGTTGATTATGACGAAACCTTCTCACCCGTTGCCATGATTAAATCCATTCGGATAATGCTTGCAATAACTGCATATTACGATTATGAAATATGGCAGATGGACGTTAAAACCGCTTTCCTTAACGGAAACCTTCGGAGGATGTTTATATGCAACAGCCTGACGGTTTATCACACCTAGACTTGCAAACAAGGTTTGTAAGTTAAATCGGTCCATTTATGGACTGAAGCAAGCATCGCGGTCGTGGAACCAGCGTTTTGATGAGATCATAAAAGAATATGATTTCATTCAAAACGAAGATGATCCTTGTGTATATAAGAAGGTTAGTGGGAGTGCACTGACTTTTATTGCTTTATGTCGACATGTATTGCTTATCGGCAATGACATTCCCATGTTAACGTCGGTGAAAAGCTTGGCTTCATTGAAATTCTCCATGAAAGATCTGGGTGTTGGTAAAAATCTAGGTCCCAAGATCAACAAGACATGAAAACATGCATGAATACATCAAGGACGGGGTAGCGGAATACTCACATTGATCGGTTATGTCGATTTGAAGACGAATCAAGGCCAAAAACGTACTGCCTTGCTCACGCCACTGCAACCAGTCCATGCTCACTGTCTTGGCAGTTTCGGGTCTCAAAACGAAACTCCAAACTCCATCGGATGAGTCCCGCCTCATGGTCGAACTCCCTACCACCTTCGCAAAACTCGTAGTGTGCTAGCACTTGCGGTTTTCACCATGAAAACCCAACTCTTGCTCCCCTAAAGTCACGCCCAAACTGTTCAAAACCAGTGAAGAATGGCCACATTGCCGTGAGAGAAGAGAGAATTTTGAGAGAGATTGAATTGTGTTTTTTTTAAAATGATTTACCAAAAATCAATTTATATTTATGCCATAATATTTATTAAATTAATAATAAATTTATGACACAAAACATGCAATGGCTTAGAGTGTCAAACACTCAAACTCCATGCAATGACATTGAGTGCAATGTACACAATCTACATGCAAAGCATTAGAATGACATGTGTCATGTGGGCCCCACACGTTTCCAAATGAAAGTGGGCCCACGTGCACTCACGCGTTCGGGTTCGATATTTCCGAAATACCGAGCTTACGTCGCGACGTTAATTCAATCGAATTAAATATAAATAATTGCGCCTGGCGTAATTATTATTTACGTCGCTAACGAATTAATTCTAAATTAACTCGTTTGCCCGAATTAAAATCTAATTTTAATTCCGCGTCGAAATCTAATTTCGTCTAATATATCGAATATATTAATTCATCGATCAATTCCAAATTAATCGTTCTCTCTCTTTAGACGACATTTTATCCCGGATAAAATATCTCCGTTATTAATCCTAGATTAATTTTCTCTCTCTTCTGTATAATCCCAGATTATTCAAGAGTGCGAGTTGTGCGTCATCGGTGGATTATCGGAAGTGACCCATGAGATCCCCGGATAATCTGGCAGTAAATACGGTCGTCGGAGTATCCGAATCACGTACGTACCAAGTACTACGTTCTACCGATTTACGAGACAAGGTCGACTCCTAGCAAAGCACCAAGTCTACCCAATTCTCCGGACATATCCATTTAAGAATATTAAGATCTGTATCAAGCGTAGTATACTAATGTATTGTGCATATCGGCCCAGTATCGGATAGTCACGTGCTAGGGCTGGGGCTGGATAAGTGTCTGCCCCGTCCGAAACACATATCGGATGTCTGGTAACTAGTCTCTATAATCGGATATTCATGACCTGGTCATAATATCACGATTGGATGCGCATCTCTTAAGAGAACTAATACCGTATCCTGCGTGACATCATCTCCACTATGACTGGAGTGATACTTCCGTCTTGACATCACATCCAATACACTACGATTCTCAATATACCCGGCATTGGCATACACAGAACCGGTTACAGTCCTAGACGACCTCAACTAAAGTATATCGATTGTCGTAAGCATTAGCGATGTAAGTCTCAGGTTAAGACTATACACACCTACCTTGATTTCGGCCTCCCATAGACACATATTCATAATACCAATGGGATTCCGAGGGGTCTATCCAGAGCGAAGCTGTTTCCCGTACCATCGGTGAAACACGACCTCCTATCGCACTTGCATAAGTATCCAACACTTATATATATGAGAACTATGCTGTTGTGCCCTCACAACGCACACAAGTGCAATACTAGCCTATTCCGCATTATCGATGTCCAGTCTCGATAATACTACGGCTAGGGATATTTAATGATTAATCCTTGTGGACTGATACTGTCTCATATCATCTCAATCCAGGAACTAATCATAGGGACCTCTCTTCATTTATATATCTATGGTGATCTAATCACAAATGATGAGAGTGCAATTTCCTTGTCACATAGTTAATTTGCTAAAACAACACAATGATCTGTGCAAATAGTGACGCTATGGGTCATTTTGTCCAACAATCTCCCACTTGGCACATAGCCAGTCACTCGAGTGTCTAACACCCGAACTATGTACAATTCGCTCAAATTGCTGAGGGAAGTTTTCGTCAGCGGATTTGCTTAATTATCGTCTGACGCGATTTACACGATCATCACATCGCCACGATGTATGATCCGAACGAATCAGATGATATAGAAGTATATATCTGGATCGTTGATGAGACCTTTAATTCTTTAGCCTGTGCTGACGCCTAGCTCAGCTGCTAACAGAATTATATCTAATCTAATTAGATTTATTATCGATCCAAATGGCTTCTATTGCTGCCTCAGCTGCAGCAATAATCCACATTTGTTGTTTATTCGGCAGCAGTTATCTTGCTCGGAATATTTCCAGCTCACTGTCCCGTTATTCAAACTTTATAGTACCGTAGTATTTAATCGTTTTGGAAACTTGCAGTAGTGATCCCAGTCACTTCAAGTTCTCCTTCTCCATAGTTTAAGACAACATCTTTAGTTCTCTAAGATACTAACAGATGTCCTTAAATTCAATCCAGTGACTATCACTTGGATTGACCTGATTGTGACTCCATATGCTCGAAGCGTATGGACACCAATACAAGTACATTTTAAATGTACAATTTCCCAGAGAGTGTTACAACTCCAAATCTATCCCAGTAGATCTTTATTCCCTGAATAAAGGTCGTTACTCCCCAGAATTCTACGGAGAATTTCTATTGAAAGAATATCTATGAAAGCCAAGCTTTCACCAATTGCTTTATGGGAATTTCACTGTCAGTGCGCTCTCCCACTAACCTCCTTATATACACAAGAATTATTTCGTTTTGAGTTAAATCATAAACCATTATGATTATTTCAAAACGTCAGTTCCAAGAACCTTATGCTTGCTTTGATCCAAACATGGATCGAATAACCCGCAAACCTTGTTTGTCGGTTATACAAAATCGTCAGGATGTTGTAAACATCCTCCAAAAGGTTTCCTTTTCAGGAAAGCGATTTTGATTTGTAACTGACATATTTCATAAATGAAATATACAGTTATCAACAAGCATCTTCAAAATGGACTTACCATGGCAACAGGTAAAGAGTTGAACGTTATTAACACAATGTTGATAACGATACCTTTCCGTCAAAAGCCTAGCTTTGTAAGTTGGTATGTTGTCATCCATGTATGTCTTCCTTGAAGACGTATAATGTACCATAGGCACAACGCCTTGTGGTACAACAACTAGTATCCATAATAGTCGTTATACATGGAATCCATTTCGGACTCATGGCACTTTGCCATAACAGGGAGTCGATACCTCGTATCACTTCCTTGTAACGTAGTCGGATGGTACACCTCCATAAGATTGACATCTTAATGAGGTTAGATCAGAAACCCATACCCTAGGTTGTTTTCTGACTCTATCCGATCTACCCGATTTCTTGTGTATTTGAAGATTAATGGTACAGATTCATCGATGAATTGTTGTGTTCCATTAAGGACTTCGTGCTATGAATAGTATTACTCCGATTTTCATGAGTATCACTATCCTCCCACTGACCACTGCATATCGGTATTCCTCTCAGGAAAACCGCATGGTGAGCAACAATCACATTGTTCTCATGTGGGATTTATAAGTACTATACTTATGGTTTCCCTTAGGATAACCTATATTGGCACTAATCCAATTTGGGTTCTTAGTTTGGTATCATCCAAACTTTATGCCTGGCATACCCAAATTATCAGGAATGAGAAACCTCGTTTCTTTCCTGTTCATATCCTATATGATATCTGTCAAACAGATTTATATGGAACCTTATTCTAAATAAGTTTTGCACTGTTAATACATATCCTGTAGAAGGAAATAGTAGCTCAGAGCGACTCGTGATAAACCTTATCATGTCCAACAAAAATTCGGTTTTAGTTCAGACACACCGTCTAACCGACGTGTCTCGGGAGGAGTCCTCACATGAAAGAACACCGTACTCTTTCATTTATATATGAAACTTACTGCTTAAGTATTTTCCATTTCGGTCTTACCGTGCGGAATAACACTATAGCCGATCTGTTTGTTTCTTCGTGTCGAAACTTCAAAAGTTTCTGATCTGTGTTCTTCAAAAGAAAACACTAACCACAACGTGATGCTACATCCGTTAAGGTCACGAAATATTCATGTTCACATCTAGCCTAGCTAGATATGGGCCCACTTACTTCACCATGAATAGGGCTAACAGATCGGTGGCCCTTTTACTATTACCAAGTAAATAGTATTTTAGGTTTTTAACCTAATAAACTAGATTCGTAGACCTTATTTGAATAGTCAAATCAGTCCTAGTACCCACTCTTCAAAAGTGTGGATATACGAGTCTCGTTTAATTGTGTCACAGACAACAATGCCACAAATAAGTCTCTATTGATCAAATCAATTTGAGCTATTTATTTGTCATTTATATGTTTGAGATTTTATTTATATTCAAAATATAAATTATGTTATTTACATCTAATGTATTTATCTCAGTATCATCTTTATATAATGAAACACTTTAGTGTTCTAGAATATAAAGGTTTTATCCGCATCGGATTAAACACTGATATAGAGATAATGTCTCTAGTCAAACTAGTTACATTATAACATTTCCTAATTTAAGTACACACCCGAGGGTAGTTCCTAAACTTAGGTATCTACGGTCGAAACAGCGATTCGTCCCGTTTCCAATTCGCAGAGAAATCTCGGCTTGAAGCCAGTATCCAGCTCACAGCGGATTCTGAACGTCAATACATATATGTATTATGTACCACACTAAGTATTTAAAATCCAATTTTAATACTAGTAGTAAACATAACTTTGACAAATATTTTTAAAGTTAGAGCCTCTCCCTATCTTTAATTCCTTCGTGTCTTCCATATCCAAATGGTAGTTACTTTGGGATATGTCAATTACCTTTTCAATATTTCACAAACCTTTGGCCAAGCCTTGGGTTTTAGAATATCGAAATGATGTGCACCTTGTGCTACATGCCCAATTGCAAACTTTGACTTTTCTCCACTAGAATGGTCAATTAATTGCAATTTTAATACTTTTAAATCTAAAGATAGATTTATTGTAAGTATATTAATTAAGCACTAAAGTCATCATCACATAAATCTTCCAAAGATTTTATGCTCTACTATTTGCTTAATTATGGGCTTAGTCATAATAAGTTATTTTATCAAATAAATTAACCTATTATTTATTCCCAATATGAAAATTAAATCATTTAAAGCATTTAAATATTCAACTTTTCAATTCTTTCTTGATTTCAATAGTCCAACTATTTAATCAATTTAATAAGGTACTATTTATTATAATGATTACAATAATCCAATTATTTAATCAACTATAATTTTAATATTGATTACTATAATCTAATTATAAAATCAACTATTTTAATTCAATTATATTGATTACTATAATCCATTATAAAATCAACTATATATTGAATGAGTTTGTATATAGTCCAACTATATATATATTTAAAACAACATAAATATTAGTCCAACTAATACTTTTGATTAATATGACGAGTAAAATATAGATGAGCGCGTTTAGCGAGTATTCGAACGAATGTTGCAAATTCAATACTTGCCTCCCACTATTTTTCGTCGAGCCTCTAACCCTCTGTCGAGTACTCGGGAAACCGTGTTTCCTAGTGGGCTAGGATCCCGTTAAATATCACACAATCTTGACTTTGGCCAACAAATTGTATGATAATTAACTAGGTAGATCTCTAAGATCAATTGGATCTAATCCAACTCCTAGATCCAGTAGGTGGACATCCAAGTCCTAAACATTATCTTATATATGCCTATATATCAATATATACCCTAACCTTTTTCCTCTGAATCAACTAGGCCTTGGCTTTGGCACAACAAACCTAGTGATCCCAGTCAAGCGCGGACCCATTGACATGGAAGCTTCGTAATCAATGTCAATGGACAAGAAGTGGTCTTGACTTTGGCCAACAAACCACAACTTGGACCGACACCGATATGGAACAAAACCTCGTGATTAAAACACATCTTCGAAGGACAAGGGCTTGACTTTGGCCAACAACCCCTGCCAATCTCGGATCTTGAGTAAGAATCACTCAATGGAAGAAAAAAACGCTTGATATTTAACGAGGGTTTTTCGCGTGCAAATTGGCTACCAATTTAATTATCTTTGTTAAGGTCTCATCATCATACACCCTTAAACATGCATTCTAAATACATAAAAAGCGAGTATGAAAATAAATAATAATGATATGCGGATGGATACTTAACACATTGATCCTAGATCAAATCTCTCCCTTTCTCACTCAAGCTAGCACTAGTATTACTTCTACCCGTTACACTACACTTCTAAAGAAACCTCATATACATAGAGGGGAATAGGTGAGAAGAGAATACAAAGAGAATAGAGGTGATAAGGCTGGACACGCAGGTCCAATTTAATAAATCGAATTTATTACAACAATTTCTAAAATTGCCTACCCGTCTAATATCCATCCGATATACATTATTCATTCAACACAACCACGTATTCACACACATAAGCATGCTATCAATCAATCTAATCAAATTAATTAATCTGATAATTAAGTGATCATCCAATGTTCAAACAACGATTTGATTTTGTTCGAGTCAAACTCGTTTTTGTGAATAAGTACTCAAAGTACGAATTCATGAATTAAATTAAACTACATCATTAAATCTATTTAAACATATTTAATACTAATCCACTATTTAATTCCAAATTAAATATTACAATTTTATTTAATAAACCTTTTACGATTTAAATTCCAAATCTAATCGTAACGCGTCTCAAAGACCGATTAACGTCCAACGTCAATTCAATTAAAGTCCAATGGGCTTTTGATTGATTTCTTAAGGCGTGGACTTTTGGTCAACTCGGGTCAACCGATAACCAAAGTCCAATCCGGGATTTACCCCATAAGCCCATAAATCAATCTTGGCCCATTAGGCCCAATTGAACTTTAAAGGTTCATTAAGTCGCATTTGGGCTTTATGGTCAAGGTTTTGGGCCCAATTGGATCCAATCCATTTGGCCTAAACCAAACTTGATAAATCAAGCCCAATAGGCCCAAATACAACATTTAAATCCAATTTCCAAAATTAGGCCCAAATAATTAAATTCAAAAAATCCAATTTTCATAATTTAATTACCAAAGTGCATTATATGATTAATCAACTAAATCAACATTTCTAAAACACCATATTAGTCCAATTAATCATGCTTAATTCATTATTACATGTCAAACACACATAATGAAAAATCAAACCCATTTACATGCTTTCATGCTCTCGGCCAAGGAGGGATTTCATGTCCAATTCGGTTTCAATCCAATTAATCCGCAATCGACATTAAATACATATCCCGAATGATTTCCAATACATCCAATTATCAAAATCAAAATTTACCAAGACATTAGGGCATTAGTCACATTCGGCCAACTCAAAGATTTTGGGTTTTTGTCCAATTCGAAATCCAATCCAATTCGATTCAAATTAACGTCAACCTAATCGATTCTAACTCATCAAATGAATTAAAAAATCAAAAAATCCAAGATCCCAAAAAATGCATATCATTCGGCCAAGGTGAATAAATTGGGGAAAATTATTCCAAATCAATTTTCGTCAAATTAGTCCAACCAATATGAATTTAAACATGTTATAAGCATACTCAAACAAGCAATTTATTCAAATCATGCTCAACAAACATTTACCCAAATTTTAAGCCCTACATTTTTCATGCTTGCAACATTAGCTCTTGATGCCATTGTTGGTAAAAATCTAGGTCCCAAGATCAAACAAGACATGAAAACATGCATGAATACATCAACGGAGGTAGCGGAATACTCACATTGATCGGTTATGTCGATTTGAAGACGAATCAAGGCCAAAAACGTACTGCCTTGCTCACGCCACTGCAACAGTCCATGCTCACTGTCTTGGCAGTTTGGGTCTCAAAACGAAGCTCCAAACTCCATCGGATTAGTCCCGCCTCATGGTCGAACCTCCCTACCACCTTCGCAAGACTCGTAGTGTGCTAGCACTTGCGGTTTTCACCATGAAAACCCAACTCTTGCTCCCCTAAAGTCACGCCCAAACTGGTTCAAAACCAGTGAAGAATGGCCACCATTGCCGTGAGAGGAAGAGAGAATTTTGAGAGAGATTGAATTGTGTTTTTTTTAAAATGATTTACCAAAAATCAATTTATATTTATGCCATAATATTTATTAAATTAATAATAAATTTATGACACAAAACATGCAATGGCTTAGAGTGTCAAACACTCAAACTCCATGCAATGACATTGAGTGCAATGTACACAATCTACATGCAAAGCATTAGAATGACATGTGTCATGTGGGCCCCACACGTTTCCAAATGAAAGTGGGCCCACGTGCACTCACGCGTTCGGGTTCGATATTTCCGAAATACCGAGCTTACGTCGCGACGTTAATTCAATCGAATTTAAATAAATAATTGCGCCTGGCGTAATTATTATTTACGTCGCTAACGAATTAATTCTAAATTAACTCGTTTGCCCGAATTAAAATCTAATTTTAATTCCGCGTCGAAATCTAATTTCGTCTAATATATCGAATATATTAATTCATCGATCAATTCCAAATTAATCGTTCTCTCTATTTAGACGACATTTTTCCCGGATAAAATATCTCCGTTATTAATCCTAGATTAATTTTCTCTCTCTTCTGTATAATCCCAGATTATTCAAGAGTGCGAGTTGTGCGTCATCGGTGGATTATCGGGAAGCGACCCATGAGATCCCCGGATAATCTGGCAGTAAATACGGTCGTCGGAGTATCCGAATCAGTACGTACCAAGTACTACGTTCTACCGATTTACGAGACAAGGTCGACTCCTAGCAAAGCACCAAGTCTACCCAATTCTCCGGACATATCCATTTAAGAATATTAAGATCTGTATCAAGCGTAGTATACTAATGTATTGTGCATATCGGCCCAGTATCGGATAGTCACGTGCTAGGGCTGGGGCTGGATATGTGTCTGCCCCGTCCGAAACACATATCGGATGTCTAGTAAACTAGTCTCTATAATCGGATATTCATGACCTGGTCATAATATCACGATTGGATGCGCATCTCTTAAGAGCACTAATATCCGTATCATGCGTGACATCATCTCCACTATGACTGGAGTGATACTTCCGTCTTGACATCACATCCAATACACTACGATTCTCAATATACCCGGCATTGGCGTACACAGAACCGGTTACAGTCCTAGACGACCTCAACTAAAGTATATCGATTGTCGTAAGCATTAGCGATGTAAGTCTCAGGTTAAGACTATACACACCTACCTTGATTTCGGCCTCCCATAGACACATATTCATAATACCAATGGGATTCCGAGGGGTCTATCCAGAGCGAAGCTGTTTCCCGTACCATCGGTGAAACACGACCTCCTATCGCACTTGCATAAGTATCCAACACTTATATATATGAGAACTATGCGTTGTGCCCTCACAACGCACACAAGTGCAATACTAGCCTATTCCTCATTATCGATGTCCAGACTCGATAATACTACGGCTAGGGATATTTAATGATTAATCCTTTGTGGACTGATACTGTCTCATATCATCTCAATCCAGGAACTAATCATAGGGACCTCTCTTCATTTATATATCTATGGTGATCTAATCACAAATGATGAGAGTGCAATTTCCTTGTCACATAGTTAATTTGCTACAACAACACAATGATCTGTGCAAATAGTGACGCTATGGGTCATTTTGTCCAACACTGGGAGGGGCAGCTTTTATTCTAGGAATAAAGATCTACCGGGATAGATCTAGAAAGCTACTTGGACTCTCCCAGAGTACATATATTGATAAAGTGTTGAAGATATTCAACATGGATCAGTCCAAGAGGGGACTGTTACCCATATCACATGACGTCTATCTATCTAGGGACATGTGTCCTAAAACACAAGATGAGAGAGACAACATGAGTCGGACTCCGTTCGCCTCGGTAGTCGGATCGATCATGTATGCCATGATATGTACACGACCTGATGTGTCCCATGCTTTGAGCATGTACAGTCGATATCAGGCCGATCCAGGTAAAGATCACTGGATGGCGGTTAAGAGTATCCTTAAGTATCTTAACAGAACAAGGATGCTTTCTTAATCTATGGAGATGGAGAAATTGAGGTATCTGGGTATACCGATGCAAGTTTCCAAACCGACAGAGACGACTTTAAGTCGCAATCTGGGTACTATTTTGTTTGAATAACGGAGCAGTGAGCTGGAAATCTTCCAAGCAAGATACTGTTGCCGATTCAACAACTGAAGCGGAGTACATTGCAGCAGCTGAAGCAGCAAAAGAGGCTGTTTGGATCCGTAAATTCCTAATTGGATTAGGAGTAGTTCCGTTAGCAGCTGAGCCCGTTCCATTGTATTGTGACAATTAGGGGGCTATAGCACAGCTAAGAACCAAGGTCTCATCAACGATCCAAACATGTTCTTCGACGATTCCATCTGATTCGAGAGATCATACATCGTGGCGATGTGAAATCGAAAAGATCGCATCAGAGGATAATATTGCAGATCCGCTGACGAAGGCTATTCCTCGGGAAGTTTGAGCGACATGTACATAGTTCAGGTATTAGATGCTTGAGTGACTGGCTATAGGCCAAGTGGAGATTGTTAGACAGTAATGACCCATAGCGTCACTATTTTGTAAATGATATTGTATTATTGTACAAAATTAACTATGTAGTAATGAAATTGCCTTTTACCGTTTTGTAATTTTTTTACTTTGATATAAAATGGTAAAAGTCCCTATGATTAATTCCGGATTGAGATGATATGAGACAGTATCAATCCATAAAGGTTTAATCATTAAATATCCCTAGTCGTAGTATTATCGAGATTGGACATCGATAATGCGGAATAGACTAGTACTGCACTTGTGCGTGTTGTGAGGGCACAACAGCATAGTTCTCATATATTGAGTATGGATACTTATGCAAGTGCGGTAGGAGGTTGTGTTTTACCGATGGTACGGAAAATAGCTTCGCTCTGGATAGACCCCGCGGAATCCCATTGGTAGTATGTCTGCGTGTCTATGGGAGTCCGCTTCAGGGTAGGTGCATATGGTCTTAACCTGAGACTTGCATCGCTAGTACTTGCGACAATCGGTAGACTTTAGTTTTGGTCGTCCAGGGCTTTAACAGGTTCTGTGTACACCTCTTCTAGGTTTATCGGTAATCGTAGTGTATTGGTGTGATGTCAAGACGGAAGTATCACTTCAGACATATGGAGATGATGATCGCGCAGGATACAGAACTAGTACTCTATAATGGTTGCAACCATCGGGATAATATGACAAGGTCAGGATTATCCGATTCAAAGAGACTAGTTGCTTGATGTCCGATATATGTATCGTACGGGGCAGACACATCTCCAGCCCCAGGCCTTACATGTGATCATCCGATACTGGATCAGTATACACTATACTACGGTATACTACGCCTGTTATAGATCTTATATTCCAATAAGAATATTTCTGGAGAATTGGGTAGGCATGGCGTTTTGCTAGAGGCTAACCTTGTCTTGTAAATCGGTAAAAACGTAGTACTTGGTACGTACGTGTTCGGATAATCTGACGGCCGTATTTACTGCCAACATATCCAGAGATCTCTTGGGTCACTTCCCGAAGATTCACCAATGACGTATGATTCAAACTCGATTAATCTTGGATTAATTACGGAGAGACTTTATCTTGGATAAAGTACTATACATAGAGAGAGAGAACGATTAATTTGGAATTAATCGTAAAATTATTATATTCGATATAATAATCGAAATTCGATTTCGACTCGAAATTAAAATTAGATTTTAATTCGGGCAAACGAGTTAATTTAGAATTAATTCGTTAGCGACGTAAATAATAATTTCGCTAGGCGTAATTATTTATTTAAATTCGATTTAATTAACGTCGCGACGAAAGTTCGGTATTTCGGAAATATCGAACCCGAACGCGTGAGTACGCGTGGCCCACTTTTTGGGTTGTGTGGGGCCCACATGACACATGTCATTTTATGCATTATTTAATTGTTAATACATTGCATGGTGATAGTGTACAATACACTCAATGGTTTTGCATGGAGTTTGAGTGTTTGACACTCTAAGCCATTGCATGATTTGTGTCATAAGTTTATTATTAATTTAATAAATATTATGGCATAAATATAAATTGATTTTTGTATCAAAAATCATCATCCTTCTCTCTCACCTCTTGACCGAAACTGTGAAGTTTCACAGCCCTCTCCCTTTTCTGTTTTTGTTGCAAAAACTTGAAGAAAGTGTGTGTGTTTGGAACATTAAATCACATATAAGGCTAGCACCTTCAAGGGATCATACAAAGGTGTTATGGGAAACTAATTCTTGAGCTTGGAAGGATCAAAGAAAGCTTGGAGCTTCCCCACTCACCTTGGCCGAAACCTTCACTGCACAAAGGAGAAAATTTTATTTCATCAACGCATCTGTATTCCGATCTTTGTGAGTATGATTCCGCCATACTTCAATATTGTTCATTCATTATATATATTTTTGTTTGCTCTATTGATCTTGGGACATGGATTAGAATTTCCAACAATGGTATCATTGAGCTTAAAGAGCATGAAAATATATTAGGGTAATATTTGGGCAAAATTGATTGAAGCATGATTTGATGATTTTGATTGATTAAGTATGCTTAAATGTATGTTACATTATGTTATACATTATCAATTTCATGAAAAATAAATTGGATTAATTTTTCCCCTCTTGGAGAGGCTTGGCCGAATACTACCTAGACCAGGAGATGATGATTTGTTGTTTATAAGATCATTGGATGACTTTAAACGAACATAAAATGACGATTTGTGATTCGATTGGATTGAAAACGAAATCGGTAATTTTCATCACCTTGGCCGAATGCATGGAAGAAGATTAGGGACTTGATTTTTTTGATTAAATAATGTTGGACATGTATTTAAGATAAAAATATGATTAATGGATTAATTTGATATTTTGGAAATATTGATTTAAAGGATTAATCATGACATTACACTTTAATTAATTAAGTTATAAAAATTGGAATTTTAAAATTTGATTAATGGGGCTTAATTTTGAATTGGGCCTAAAACTATTATATTTGGACATAATGGGCTTGGTTGGACCAAGTAGGTTTGGGCAAATTGGATGGATCCAAAAATGGGCCTAAATCACTCCATTAAGTCCAAATGTAATAAATGGGCTTTTATGTTTAATGGGCCTTATGGGCTTGATATTGATTTTTATGGAAAATGAGGGTGATTCCTTATTGGGCTTGGAAATTGGGTTTGACCCACATTGACCAAGGCCCAAGCCTAATGAATCAATTGAAAGCCCATCGGACTTTAATTAAACGGACATTGGATGTTGATTGGGCTTTGAGACCCGATAGATTAGATTTGGAATCTAAGTCATAAAAGCACAATAAAAAGTGTAAATATTTAATTTGGAATTAAATATAAGGATTAGTATTGAATACGACTTAAATTGGATTGACGAGTAGTTCGATATAATTCGTGAATTCATACTATAAGTATTTATCTCAAATTGAGTTGGACTCGCGCAAATGCAAGCATTGTTTGAACATTGTATTGTCACCTAATTAAAGACTAATTAATTGGATTTGATTGGTTGTATAACATGCCTTGAATGAATGAATGTGGATGTAATGTATGAATAGTGTATATCGGATGGATATTAGAAGGGAAGGGTAATTTTAGAAATTATTGTAAATTTAGAATTTATAAATTGGACCTGCGTGTCCAGCCTTTCTCTTATTGTCTCTTTGTATTCTCTTCTCACCTAATTCCCCTCAAAACTAAAGCCCTGGACCACCAAAACTAAAGTTTACCGATTGTCGTAAGTACTAGCGATGCAAGTCTCAGGTTAAGATCATATGCACCTACCCTGAAGCGGACTCCCATAGACACGCAGACATACTACCAATGGGATTCCGCGGGGTCTATCCAGAGCGAAGCTGTTTTCCGTACCATCGGTAAACACAACCTCCTACCGCACTTGCATAAGTATCATATACTTAAATATATGAGAACTATGTCGTTGTGCCCTCACAAGATGCACAAGTGCAGTACTAGTCTATTCCGCATTATCGATGTCCAATCTCGAATACTACGACTAGGGATATTAAATAATTAAACCTTTATGGATTGATACCGTCTCATATCATCACAATCCGGAACTAATCATTGGGACTCTTACCATTTATATCAAAGTAAATAAATTACAAAACGGTAAAAGGCAATTCCATTACTACATAGTTAATTTTGTACAATAATACAATATCATTTACAAAATAGTGACGCTATGGGTCATAACTGTCTAACACAAGGAATTGTGATTTATACCATAAATTGGTTGAGAACCTACCTAATTATCATATTTTATAACAATCGGCCCTAGTCGGAGTTGTGAAATGATGATAATGGGATCCTTGCCCACAAGAAATCCATCATATTGGGGTTGATGCGATTTGCTTAAAATATTAAAAAATTTGAGTGGGAGCAACTTCATAATATTAAAAGCCCATGTTATTATGAAACATTAATGAAAACATATTCCTAATTTTAACATTCTCTCTTAACTGGTGGGTTAAAATATTTCACAAACATTCAAAAGGCCAACAGAATATCACTTCGTTCCATCATTGATGAGCATAAGCTCAAAGGGGACAACTACAATGACTGGTTTAGAAAACTTAAAATTGTCTTACGACAAGAAAAGATTCTCTATGTTTTTGAAAGGCCATTTCCCCCTGAACCCGCAGAAGATGCTAACCAAAATACATTTGACGCTTGGAAGAAACACGTCGATGATGATGAGTAAGCTGTTTGCATAATGCTTGGCTCTATGTCGGATGAACTTCAGAAAGCTCACGAAGATATGGATGCTCAAACCATCATCTTTCACTTGAAGGAGTTGTATACAACTTCCGTTCATACCGTGAGATTCCAAACAAGGTATAAGGAATGATCTGTTAGGAGACATGTGCTTAAGATGATTGGCCACATTGAAAAATTGGTCAACCTCAGGTTCATCATGGATCATGAGATAGGTCACGATCTAATTCTTCAGTCCTTACCAAAAGACTTCTCTAACTTTACTATGCAGTTTCATCTGTCTAATAAAGAAGCTACTTTAACAGAATTGCACAATCTGATAAAACAAGCATAGAAGGACTTGAAACTTAAGCTTAAAACCTTTGTCATGGTTATGGGTACAGACCTGAAGCCACGAGGCCTAAAGAAAAATAAGGGCAAGGCCAAGGCTCCAGATCACCTAAAGCCGAATGGTAAGGTCGAGAAGAAAAAGAGAAAGGGAAAATGTTTCTTTTGTGGAAAGAAGGGTCATTGGAAGAAAGACTGCAGATCCTTGAAAGCCAAGGAAGTTAGGGAGGCCCAAGAGGCCAAGAAGCCCAATGCTTTAGGTATGTTGTATATAATTGAACTATATTATCAAAAACTATGAACCTTCTGCTAGGGTGCTTGACACCGGTTGTGGGACTCACTTGTGTAAGAATGTCCAGGGCCTGAGAAACTTTAGGAGACTCCATCATATGGGGGGTTGACTTGCGCATGGGTAATGGAGCAAAACTGGCAGCATTGTGCGTGGTGACTTATTCATTAGTTTTTCCGAATGGTTAAGTTTTAGACTTAGAAGATTATGTTTATGTACCTTCTCTAGTAAAGAACATCATTTCAATTTCTTATTTATGTTATAAAGGCTTTTCATGCCTAATAAGTTGTAATGAATGTTCTATTTATTCCAATGAAATAAAATATGGAGATGGTATTTTGAATAATGGTATCTATGTCTTACAAACTAACAAAGAATGTTCAACCTCGAACATATACAACGTTAACTCAAATAATCTCATGAATCACTTCTATGGCACAGTCGCTTAGGTCATATCAATGAAACAAGATTCACTAAGCTACATAAGGTGTTGGACAATTATGACCCATAGCGTCACTATTTGTACAGATCATGGTGTTGTTGTAAAAATTAACTATGTGACAAAGGAGATTGCACTCTTATCATTTGTGATTAGATCGCCTAGATATATAAATGATAGGAGGTCTCTGTGATTTGTTCCTGGATTGAGAATGATATGAGATAGTATCAATCCGTGAAGGATAAATCATTAAATATCCCTTGTCAGAGCATTATCGAGATTGGACATCGATGAATGCGTAAAAGACTAGTATTACACTTGTGCGTGTTGTGAGGGCACAACAGCATAGTTCTCATATATTTGGGTATAGGATACTCATGCAAGTGTAATAGGAGGGTGTGTTTCACCGATGGTACGGGAAACAGCTTCGCTCTGGATAAGACCCCCTCGGAATTCCATTGGTAGTATGACTATGTGTCTATGGAAGTCCAAAATCAGGGTAGGTGTATTTGGTCTTAACCTGAGACTTGCACCGCTAATACTTGCGACAATCAATATACTTTGGTTGAGGTCGTCCAGGGCTTTAACAGGTTCTGTGTATGCCAATACTGGGTATATTGAGAATCATAGTGTGTTGGTGTGATGTCGAGATGGAAGTGTCACTCCAGTCATATGGAGATGATGATCGCATAAGGATACAGAACTGGTTCTCTATATAAGGTTGCAACCGTCGGGATAATATGACTTGGTCATGATTATCTGATATTAAAGAGACTAGTTGCTTGTTATCCGATATATGCTTCGTACGGGGCAGACACTGTACCAGCCCCAGGCCTCGCATGTGATCATCCGATACTGGACAAAAATACGCAATACTACGTATACTACGCCTGATACAGATCCTTTATTCCTGTAAGGGTATTTCCGGAGAATTGGGTAGGCATGGCATTTTGCTATAGGCCAACCTTGTCTTGTAAATCGGCATAAACGTAGTATGAGGTACTTACGTGTTCGGATAGTCCGACGACCGAATTTACTGCCAACATATCCGGGGATCTCATGGGTCGCTTCCCAAAGATTTACCGATGACGTATGACTCGAACTTTTAATTAATCTGGGATTAATATGATGAGATAGAAAATAAATCTGGGATTAATTGCGCAAATATTTTATATGGGATAAAATATCAATTAAAGAGAGAGAACGATTAATTTGGAATTAATCGATATATTAATATATTTGATATATTAAACGAAATTGGATTTCGACGTGGAATTAAAATTAGATTATAATTCGGGCGAACGATTTAATTTAGAATTAATTCGTTAGCGATGTGAATAGTGACTTCACTAGGCGTAATCATTTAATTACATCACAACGGAAAATTCGTTAATTTGGAATTAGCGAACCCGAGCCCGAGATTATTTGCGAGTGCATTCGCATTTCAAATTCGAGTGCGGCACACAAGTCAAATCAAGCGTCAAATCATTAGTCGCATCAAGCATCAAATCACTAGTCACTTTGAGTGATGTGACAACTTGTCACTTGATAATATGGATTGATGGATGTGGGTTGTTGAATGCATTTAATGCATTTTTCCCATCAAAAATTTGTTGACTTTTGAAAGCCATTTAACAAATTTTGGTATATGTTATTATTGGATTTGGAAATCAAAATAGATAACACATTTACACATCTCTCTCTCTCTAATCTCTCTTCTCTCTCACGCCCATTTGGGCCATTTATGTTCTGTTTTTTCTGGGCAGAAAACCGAACAATAAGGGAAGGAAAGTGTGGTTTTGTGGCAAAATCGAGAGTGCTAGCACACTCTGGGATCATGCGAAGGTGATAGGGAAGTCCACCCATGAGCCGGGAATCACCACGACGAAGCTTGGAGCTTGGAAGTTGATTCAAACTGGCTGAAATAGTGAGGACACCACTGCACTGCCGTGAGCAGTCCATAGAGGGCAGTGAAGATTTTTGTTGCCTCAAGCGTCTCTCAACCGCTCGATGTAAGTATTCCGCGACTTCTCGATTGTATTCACACATGTTCATGCTTGATTTGTGATCCTTGGGACCCTTAGAATCTCCAACAATGGTATCAGAGCATGGTTAAAAGCATGAAATTGATTTAGGGCTTAAAATTGGGCAAACTTGATTTTGAACATGATTAATGAAATTGGATGGATTAGTATGCTTAAATGTGTTTGAATTTAGGATTGATTGGATCAATTTGTTGAAATTGTGTTTGGAAAAAATTTCCCCAATATTTTGGTCATGGCCGAATGGATAGAGCCCTAAAATGTCTTGATGATTTTTTATTTTGATCATTGGATGTGTTGGACATCATTCGGGAATATGATTTAATGTCGATTGTGGGTTTAATTGGATTGAAACCGAATTGGACAAAAATTACCCCTATATTACCGAGACATTACGAGCATGATTGGGTTTGATTTTTTGTTAATTTGTGTTGGACACTAATTGATGTTGATGGCATGATTAATTAGTACTAATTTGGTGTTTTGGAAATATTGATTTGGGTGATTAATTATGTTAATACACTTTAGTTTAATTTAACATTAAATTTGGAATTTTTGTGTTTGATTAAATGGGCTTAAAATTGGATTTGGGCCTTTAATGTTGTAAATGGGCTTATTGGGCTTTGTTGTACAAAGTTGGGTTAAGGAAAATTGGATTGGATCCAATTGGGCCCAAAACCGCTTCCATAAAGCCCAAATGCGACTTAATGGACCTTTAAAGTTTAATTGGTCCTAATGGGCCAAGATTGATTTCTAGGCTTATAGGGTAACTCCCGGATTGGATTTTGGTTATTCGGTTTGACCCGAGTTGACCAAAAGTCCACGCCTTAAGAAATTAATTAAAAGCCCATTCGACTTTAATTAAATTGACGTTGGACGTTAATCGGGCTTTGAGACCCGTTGCGATTAAATTTGGAATTTAAATCGTAAAAGGTTTATTAATAAAGTGTGATATTTAATTTGGAATTAAATAATGAACTAGTATTAAATACATATTAGATTGGATTTAATTATGTAGTTTAATTTAATTCGAGAATTTGTACTTTGAGTACTTATTCACAAAAAAGAGTTTGACTCGAGCGCAAAATCAAATCGTTGTTTGAACATTGGATGATCACTAATTATCAGATTATTTAATTGGATTAGATTGATTGATAACATGCTTGTATGAATACATGGTTACGATGCATAAATAATGTATATCGGATGGATATTAGATGGGTGGGACAATTTTAGAAATTGTTGTAATAAATTTGGACCTGCGTGTCCAGCATTTTTACCTCATTCTCATTGTATTCTCTTCTCACCTATTCCCCTCAATGTAAATGAGGTTTCTTTAGAAGTGTAGTGTAACGGGTAGAAGTAAATACTTGTGCTATCGGGAGAGAGAAAGAGAGAGATTTGATCTAGGATCAATGTGTAAAATATCCATCCGCATATCATTATTACTTTATTATACGCGCTTTATTATGTGTTTAGAATGCATGTTTAAGGGTGTATGATGATGAGACCTTAACAAAGATAATAAATTGGTTGCCAATTTACACTCGAAAAACCCTCGCAAAATATTAAGCGTATTTCCTTCCATTGAGTGATTCTCACTCAAAATCCGAGACTGGCATTGGCTTGTTGTCCAAAGTCAAGGCCTTTGTCCGTCAAGGATGTGTTTGAATCACGAGAGCTTTGTTACATGTCAGTGTCTTGTCCAAGTTGTGGTTTGTTGGACAAAGTCAAGACCACTTCTTGTCCATCGACATTGATTATGAAGCTTTCCATGGTCAATGGGTCGCGCTTAACTGGGATCACTAAGTTTGTTGTGCCAAAGCCAAGGCTTAGTTGATTCAGAGGAAAAAGGTTAGGTAATACATTTGATGTATTGGCATATATAAGATATATGTTTCAGACTTGGATGTCCCCCTACCGGATCTAGGAATTGGATTGGATCCAATCGATCTTAGAGATCTACCTAGTTAATTATCATACAATTTGTTGGCCAAAGTCAAGATTGTGTGATATTTAAAGGGATCCTAGCCCACTAGGAAATGCGGTTTCCCGAGTACTCGACAGAGGGTTAGAGGCTCGCCAAAAAATAGTGGGAGGCAAGAATTGAATTTGCAATATTCGTTTAATTACTTGCCATATGCGCTCAAACAAATATCAATTCGTCAAATAAATTAAATGTTAGTTGGACTAATATTTAAATGTTGTTTTAATAAAATAGTGGGACTATATTCAAACTATTCATTTATAGTTGATTTTATAATTGGATTATAGTAATCAATATAATTGATTTTAATCTATTAATTTATAGTTGATTAAATAGTTGGACTATTGTAATCATTATAATAAATAGTACCTTAATCGTTGATTAAATAGTTGTACTATTAGAATCAAGATGTAATTGAAAGATTGACGTTTAATACATAATCCTAGGGAAAATGTTTTTAAATGGTTTAATTTTCAAAATGGGAATAAAAATGCAGGATGGTCCTGGAAAAATAATAAGTTATTTTATTTGATAAAATAATATATTAGGCCTAAGCCCGGAGTTAAGCAAACTGTAGAGCATAATCTTTGGAAGATTATGTGATGATAACTTTAGTGTTTAATCCATTATAGTTACCACGATAGACTTCTTAATTTCTGAATCAGAACTAAGGATTAGATCCTTAAAGTATGATAAAGAAATTGAAGGATATTCAAAGATCTATTTTAGATTTTAGAAGTACTAAATTGCAATAAAAACTCTAGAGAGTTAATGACTATTCTCAAGGAGACAAAGTCAAACTTCGCAATTAGGCAAGTAGCGCAAGGCGCACCTTACTTCAATATTCTAGAAACCCAAGGCTTGGCCAATGGCTTCTGGAATATGGAAAACCGCAAAGGCAAAATCATTATAATCTTCTAGGAAGAATAAAGGACATATCCCAAAATGTCTACTTAATTATGGCAAACGAGATCGCGGAAGCATGACTGCCGTTTGGACAAAGCAGACATGAAGGAATTGAAGAACGAGCAAAGCTCTAACTTCAAATATGTTTGTCATAAATATATTCACTACTAGTATTAAAATTGGATTTTAGATATTTAGTGTGATACATAAATATATATTGATGTTCAGGATCTGTTTTGAACAGGATACTGACTTCAATAGAGATGAATCTGCGGATTGCAAATGGGACGAAAGTCACTATTTTAACAGTAGATACCTAAGTTTAGGAACTACCCTCGGGTATGTACCTAAATTTGGAGACTGTTATAATGTAACTAGTTTGACTATATACATTATCTCTGTATCAGTGTTTGACCCGCTGCGGGTGAACCTTTATATTCTAGAACACTAAAGTGTTTTATTATATAAAGATGATATTGAGATAAACACATTAGATGTGAATAACAGAATTTATATTTTGAATATAAATAAAATCTCAAAGGTATAACATGACAAACAAATAGCTCAAACTGATTTGATCAGATGAAACTTATTGTCTGTGACACAATTAAACAAGAATCGTATATCCACACTTTCAAAGTGTGGGTACTTGGACAAATTTGATTCTAATCAAATAAAGTATATGAATCTAGTTTATTAGGCAAAGTGCCTAAAACATTATTTACTTGGTAAAAGTGTAAATGCCACCAATCTGTTAGCCCTAGTTCACAGTGAAGCAAGTGGGCCTATGTCTAGATAGGCTAGAGGTGGATATGAATATTCTGTGACCTTTACGGATGTGGCATCGCGTTATGGTTATGTGTTTCTTTTGAAGAACACAAATCGGAAACTTTTCAGTTTCGACACGAAATAGACAAACAGATCGGCTATAGTATTAAACCGTCACGGTAAGACCGTAATGGAAAATACTTAAGCAATATGTTTCTGATATACTTGAAAGAGTATAGTATTCTTTCAATGAGGACTCCTCCCGGAACACGTCAAGTTGACGGTGTGTCCGAACTGAGTAACCGAATTTTGTTGGACATGATAAGATTAATCATGAGTCGCTCTGAGCTACCATTTCCTTCAACGGATAAGCTTTAAACAGTGCAAGAACTTATTTTAAATAAGGTTCCATAAAAAAATCTGTTTGACAGATATCATATTAGATATGAACGGGAAAGAAACCGGGTTTCTCATTCCTGTAAATTTGGGAATGCTAGGCATATGTTTGGATGATACCAAACTAAAACCCAAATTGGATAAATGTTGAATTGTAAGTTATCATAGGGATACATAAGTATAGTACTTATACAACTCACTTGAGAACAATTAGATTGTTGCTCACCATGCGTTTTCCTAAGAGGAATACCGATATGCAGTGGTAAGTGGGAGGATAGTAAAACTCGATGAAAGTCGGAGTAATACTATTCCAGGCATCGTATCCTAATGGAACACAAAATAGTTCATCAATGATGAAACTATTACCATTAATCTTCGAATACACAAGAACCGCGTAAGTCGGAGAGAGTCAAAAAACAACCTGGGGTATGTGTTTCTGATCTCACCTCGTAAAGATGTCAATCTTTTGAGGTATACCAACTGACTACGTATGAGGAAGTGATACAAGGTATCGACTCCCTAATCATGACAAAGTTTCATGAATCTGAAATGGATTCCATGTATATCAACAAGTTTGGATCCTTGTTGATGTACCGCAAGGAATTGTGCCTATTGGTACTTATAAGTCTTCAAGGAAGACATACATGGATGGCAACATACCAACGTATAAAGCTACGCTTTTTGTGGAAAGGTATCGTTATCAACATTGTGTTGATTACGATTTAAACTTTTACCTGTAGCCATGGTAAATCCATTTGGATAATGCTTGCTAACACTGCATGTTTCATTTATGAAATATGTCAGCTTTACCGGAAAATCGCTTTCCTGAAAAGGAAACCTTTTGAAGGATGTTTACAACATCCTGTCGGTTTTGTCATACAAAAACTAGCAAACAAGGTTTGCAGGTTATTCGATCCATGTTTGGATTGAAGCAAGCATAGGTTCTTGGAATTATCGTTTTGATGTAATCATAATGGTTTATGATTTAATTCAAAACGAAAATGATTCTTGTGTATATAAGAGGGTTAGTGGGAGCGCACTGACAGTGGATGTCCTATAAAATAATGATAATATGTCATTTATTGGAAATGATATTGCCATAATAATAATCGGCAAAAGCTTGGCTTTCGAAAGAATTCTCCATGGAATTCTTGGGAGAAACAACCTGTATTCAGGAATAAAGATCTTCTGGGAAAGATTTAAAGTGTTGAAACTCTCCGAGAAATCGTACATTGAAAAATGTACGCGACCCGGTGTCTCATACGTTTTAAGCATATGGATTCAAAAACAGGCCAATCCAAGTGATAGTCACTAGATTGATGTTAAGAACATCCGTTAGTATCTTAGAGATCTAAGGATGCTGTCTTAATCTGTGGGGAAGGAGAACTTGAAGTGACTGGGATCACTATAGCAAGTTTCCTAAACTGACAAAACGACTATAAGTCGCAAAATGGTACTATACAGTTTGAATGACGGTACAGTGAGCTGGAAATCTTCCAAGCAAGATACTGTTACCGAATAAACAACAAATACGGGTTATTGCTGCAGCTAAGGTGGCAATAGAAGCCTTCTGGGTCGATAATAAATCTAATTAGATTAGATATAGTTTTGTTAGCAGCTGAGCTAGGCGTCAGCACAGGCTAAAGAATTATTGGTCTCATCAACGATCCAGATACATACTTCGATATTCATCTGATTTGTTCGGATCATACATCGTGGCGATGTGACGATCGAATAAATCGCATCAGACGATATTCATGCAAATCCACTGACGAAAGTTTTTCTTAGCAGTTTGAGCCAACCGTACATAGTTCGGGTGTAAGACACTCGAGTGACTGGCTATAGGCCAAGTGGGAGATTGTTGGACAATTATGACCCATAGCGTCACTATTTTTACAGATCATGGTGTTGTTGTACAAATTAACTATGTGACAAAGGAGATTGCACTCTTATCATTTGTGATTAGATCACCTAGATATATAAATGATATGAGGTCCCTGTGATTTTTTCCTGGATTGAGAATGATATGAGAGAGTATCAATCCGCGAAGGATAAATCATTAAATATCCCTAGTCAGAGCATTATCGAGATTGGACATCGATGAATGCGTAAAAGAGTAGTATTACACTTGTGCGCGTTGTGAGGGCACAACAGTATAGTTCTCATATATTTGGGTATAAGATACTCATGCAAGTGTAATAGGAGGTTGTGTTTCACCGATGGTACGGGAAACAGCTTCGCTCTGGATAAGACCCCCTCGGAATTCCATTGGTAGTATGACTATGTGTCTATGGAAGTCTGAAATCAGGGTAGGTGTATTTAGTCTAAACCTGAGACTTGCACCGCTAATACTTGCGACGATCAATATACTTTGGTTGAGGTCATCCAGGGCTTTAACAGGTTCTGTGTACGCCAATACTGGGTATATTGAGAATCGTAGTGTGTTGGGTGTGATGTCGAGACGGAAGTGTCACTCCAGTCATATAGAAATGATGATCGTGTTGGTTTATTCTAAGGTCCCAAGATCAAATCAAGACATGAAATAATGCGTGAATACATCAACGGAGGTAGCGGAATACTCACATTGATCGGTTATGTCGATTTGAAGACGAATCAAGGCCAAAAACGTACTGCCCTTCACGGCAAACTGCTGGCAGTCCACTGCCCTGCAAAACAGAAATTCGGGTCTCAAAACGAAGCTCCAAGTCCATCGGATGAGTCCCGCCTCATGGTCGAACTTCCCTACCACCTTCGCAAGACTTGAAAGTGTGCTAGCACTTGATTTCTCACCATGAAAAACCACTTTTGGCTTCCCTTTGTTCACGCCATTTCTGGTTCCAAACCAGTGAACAATTCAAGCTTTTGGCGTGAGGAGAGGAGAGAATTTGAGAGAGATGAAATTGTGTTAAGTTTTAAAAATGATTTACCAAAAATCAATTTATATTTATGTCATAATTTTATTAAATTAATAATAAAATTATGACACAAAACATGCAATGGCTTAGAGTGTCAAACACTCAATTTCCATGCAATAACATTGAGTGCATTGTACACTATCACCATGCAATGCATTAGAATAAAATAATGCATAAAATGACATGTGTCATGTGGGCCCCACACGTTTCCAAATGAAAGTGGGCCCACGTGCACTCACGCGTTAGGGTTCGATATTTCCGAAATACCGAGCTTACGTCGCGACGTTAATTAAATCGAATTTAAATAAATAATTGCGCCTAGCGAAATTATTATTTACGTCGCTAACGAATTAATTCTAAATTAACTCGTTTGCCCGAATTAAAATCTAATTTTAATTCCGCGTCGAAATCTAATTTCGTTTAATATATCGAATATATTAATTTACCGATTAATTCCAAATTAATCGTTATCTCTCTCTAGACGATATTTTATCTTAGATAAAATATCTCCGTAATTAATCCTAGATTAATTTTCTCTCTCTTCTTCTGTATAATCCCAGATTATTCAAGAGTGCGAGTTGTGCGTCATCGGTGGATTATCGGGAAGCGACCCATGAGATCCCCGGATAATCTGGCAGTAAATACGGTCGTCGGAGTATCCGAATCACGTACGTACCAAGTATAAGTTCTACGTTCTACCGATTTACGAGACAAGGTCGACTCCTAGCAAACACCAAGTCTACCTAATTCTCCGGACATATCCATAAAGAATATTAAGATCTGTATCAAGCGTAGTATACTAATGTATTGTGCATATCGGCCCAGTATCGGATAATCACGTGCTAGGGCTGCGGCTGGATAAGTGTCTGCCCCGTCCGAAACACATATCGGATGTCTGGTAACTAGTCTCTATAATCGGATATTCATGACCTGGTCATAATATCACGATTGGATGCGCATCACTTGAAGAGCACTAATACCGTATCCTGCGTGACATCATCTCCATTATGACTGGAGTGACACTTCCGTCTTGACATCACATCCAATACACTACGATTCCTGATAAAGCCAGAAGAGGTGAACACAGAACCAGTTATGATCCCCCACCACCAAAACCAAAGTTTACCGATTGTCGTAAGTATTAGCGATGTAAGTCTCAGGTTAAGACTATACACACCTACCTTGATTTCGGCCTCCCATAGACACCTAGTCATAATACCAATGGGATTCCGAAGGGTCTATCCAGAGCGAAGCTGTTTCCCGTACCATCGGTGAAACACGACCTCCTATCGCACTTGCACAAGTATCCAATACTTATATATATGAGAACTATGTCGTTGTGCCCTCACAACGCGCACAAGTGCAATACTAGCCTATTCGCATTATCGATGTCCAGTCTCGATAATACTACGGCTAGGGATATTTAATGATTAATCCTTCGTGGACTGATATTGTCTCATATCATCTCAATCCAGGAACTAATCATAGGGACCTCTCTTCATTTATATATCTATGGTGATCTAATCACAAATGATGAGAGTGCAATTTCCTTATTACATAGTTAATTTGCTACAACAACAACAATGATCTGTGCAAATAGTGACGCTATGGGTCATATTATCCAACAATCTCCCACTTGGCACATAGCCAGTCACTCGAGTGTCTAACACACCGAACTATGTACAATTCGCTCAAATTGCTGAGGAAAGATTTTCGTCAGCGGATTTGCTTAATTATCGTCTGACGCGATTTACACGATCATCACATCGCCACGATGTATGATCCGAACGAATCAGATGATATAGAAGTATATATCTGGATCGTCGATGAGACCTTTAATTCCTTAGCCTATGCTGACGCCTAGCTCAGCTGCTAACAGAACTTTATCTAATCTTATTAGATTTATTTTCGACCCAGATGGTCTTCTATTGCTGCCTCAGCTGCAGCAATAATCCGCATTTGTTTGTTTATTCGGCAACAGTTATCTTGCTAGGAAGATTTCCAGCTCACTGTCCCTGTTATTCAAACTTTATAGTACCGTAGTATTTTAATTGTTTTGGAACTTGCAGTAGTGATCCCAGTCACTTCAATTTCTCCATCTCCATAGTTAAGACAACATCTTTAGTTTTCTCAGATACTAACAGATGTTCTTAATCTTCATCTTCAATCCAGTGACTATCCCTTGTATTGACCCGATTGTGACTCCATATGCTCAAAGCGTATGAGACACCAATACAAGTACATTTTAAATGTACAATTTCTCAGAGAGTGTTACCAACTCTAAATCTAGCCCAGTAGATCTTTATTCCTTGAATAAAGTTGTTACTCCCCAGAATTCTACGGAGAATTTCTTATGAAGAATATCTATGAAAGCCAAGCTTTCACCAATTGCTTTATGGGAATTTCACTGTCAGTGCGCTCTCTCCCACTAACCTCCTTATATACACAAGAATTATTTAGTTTTGAATCAAATCAAAACCATTATGATTATTTCAAAATAACAGTTCCAAGAACCTTATGCTTGCATCAATCCAAACATGGATCGAATAACTCGCAAACCTTGTTTGTCGGTTATACAAAATCGTCAGAATGTTATAAACATTCTCCAAAAGGTTTCCTTTTCAGGAAAGCGATTTTGATCTGTAACTGACATATTTCATAAATGAAATACACAGTTATCAACAAGCATCTTCAAAATGGATTTACCATGGCAACAGGTAAAAGGTTGAATCGTTATTAACACAATGTTGATAACGATACCTTTCCGTTAAAAGCCTAGCTTTATACGTTGGTATGTTGCCATCCATGTATGTCTTCCTTGAAGACGTTAAATGTACCATAGGCACAATGCCTTGTGGTACAACAACTAGTATCCAAAATAGTTGTTATACATGGAATCCATTCCGGGCTCATGGCACTTTGCCATAATAGGGAGTCGATACCTCGTCGTATCACTTCCTCATAAACGTAGTCGGATGGTACACCACCATAAGATTGACATCTTTATGGGGCGAGATCAGAAACCCATACCCTAGGTTGTTTTCTGACTCTATCCGATCTACTAGTTTCTTGTGTATTTGAAGATTAATGGTATAGTTTCATCATTGATGAACTGTTTGTGTTCCATTACGGACCTTGTGCCTAGAACAGTATTACTTCGATTTTCATCGAGTATCACTATATCCTCCCACTGACCACTGCATATCGGTATTCCTCTTAGGAAAACCGCATGGTGAGCAACAATCACATTGTTCTCATGTGAGATTTATAAGTACTATACTTATGGTTTCCCTTAGGATAACCTATATTGGCACTTATCCAATTTGGGTCCTTAGTTTGGTATCATCCAAACGCTATGCCTGTCATACCCAAATTATCAGGAATGAGAAACCTCGTTTCTTCCCTGTTCATATCCTATATGATATCTGTCAAACAGATTTATATGGAACCTTATTCTAAATAAGTTTTGCACTGTTAATACATATCCTGTTGAAGGAAACAGTAGCTCAGAGCGACTCGCGAAAAACCTAATCATGTCCAACAAAACTTGTTTTTAGTTCTGACACACACGTCAACTGACGTGTCTCGGGAGGAGTCCTCATATGAAAGAATACCGTACTCTTTCATGTACGTATGAAACTTACTGCTTAAGTATTTA
>SKCR01030444.1:0-31646 GCA_019454045.1 Zanthoxylum bungeanum | reverse complement strand
GTTTCTAACTGTGTTATTTTTTTGGTGTAGTTGTTTATGGTTAATGGAAAATTGAATTTATTTAATATTTTGAGATAAATCTATGTTTAAGCTAATGTTTATATATGGAAATTTGATAATATATTTTAAAAAAAAAATACAGGCACACAACTTAATAAATGAGAATAGGCTAGAAAGAGATGAAAGATAGATGTGAACTTTTCGTCAAGAGTGAAAGTCGTCATGAGGAGGGAGAGTCAAAGGAAGGAAGAAGATGAATAAAAGGAAGCAAGATGACGAAAAAGGCCAGATATTGGTTTTCCACGATGGAGAAACTTTAATAGAGGCATTGATGGTATTTGGTTAGAAGGTGTGGGGAGTATTAATGTAGTGTCCCAAAAATCATTATTAAATTAAATAAATGTTATTTTCAAAGATGAAAGAAATAAATGGGCAAGGCTCCTCGATATTTGAAGTGTGGCAGCAGTAAGCTCAAGCAGCGGCCAGAAAGAGGTGCAAATGCCGAGGCACTGAGTCAGAGACAGAGAGCATAGAATGAATGACCAGTGGCCCCAGTTGTGCGGAAATTATATTATATATAGGGTGTATATGTCATCTCTCTCATAATAGGCGGGTCTCATAATTGTGTGGGACCCACCTACTGTGAGAGATATATCATATACACCCGGCGGCGGCACATAATATACCACTTACTAGTTGAGAGTTTTTCCTCTTATATTGTATATATTACTATAATCACAGTGAGAATGTTAGTAAAATTTTAAGTAAAAATATGTATATCATTGCTCATTTACAATTACGATAATATTTTCAGTTATAGGAATGGATTCGGTCTTTAACACTGCTCTTTGCTGAGTTTTATTTTTATTTTTTTTGACCTCTAAGCAAATTGTAAAATATGGTGGTGTAATGGTTATGGTTGTTGTCCCACTCAGAGTTTAATTAGGATTTAAAAGTCTCTTATACTCTCATTTACTTTTCAAATCTTATAACAAAATTAATCAGGGAAAAAAATGACAAAGACGTATTTCAGAGACTCCTGCACTATTTTTCTTACGACTTGAAACTTCTTGAAACTTTCTAAATATTATTTTTAGATATCGGTTTATATTGATATATCGAAACAGAATTCATATCAAATAGGTATTTGAAAGGATGTCGTTCAAAGGTTTTAAGTTGTTCGAACAATTCATTCAGAGATTTTCAGAATTATTCTCGTTCGAAATCATTTATATGGAGTTCAAACGATCGATTCAAAACTTTTCAGGTATATGATTCAATAAATTATTCGAACAAGAAATCATCTATTCGAATGAAATTATAATTTTCAAAAATTTGTTATGCAGTTAACACATGCCTTTTGATAAAAGAAATTATTACAAATGATTAAAAGGTACCTTATCATTGATAAATATTGATTTCCTATAAATAACCTATGTCTTCTATTTTTTTAGAAATGTTGAAAACCTCACCGTCAAATCATCTGACTCGGGCTTAAACGGATCAGGTAAAACCTTCAGCTACACCAAGCTCTTACAAGAAGTGCACCCATGTATTTGAACCTCTGATTTAAGCAACCAAATCCTACGTCTTATGCCACCAAGATACACTTATTGGGGACATATGTATTTTAATGTTAATAAACAATTCAAAATCCATGTTTCTTCTCATTTTTCTATATCACACTAATCTAATCCATAGAGTGTTGTTGGTTATTCTCATACAATCACATATTATATTACATTTTGTGATTTCATGATTTGTAAATTAAATGGGGAAAATATTTCTTGAAAGAAACGTGCGTTAGAGAATTACCATTATCTTGTCTCAGTCGAAAATTTACTACAACAAAACTCAATTTTAGTTTTGTCATTGAGCAGAATGAAGTTAATTTTCTTTAGAACTAGAATCAGTGCTAGAGTTTATTTAGGTCATTTCAGCTTTGTGGTCCAATCTAATTTAACCCGCAAATTCATTGGTTCTGAGATGATCTCAAATTAGTTAGGACCAAATATTCTCTCTTTATTTATTTGACCTTATATTACAAACCTATATATGATTGACGTTTATCAATAAGAATGTGAATGTATTGAAAACTTTTGTCATCATAAATCCACATGAAACATAATATCTATATATAAATGCCTAAGATTAGGAGATTATTTTTATACTCAGTTAATATTAGTGTAAAAGCTAGCATTTCAGTCGATCTTCTCTTGACCTTTTAATAATTTTATATTCATTGTTAATTTTTTTACTGTATAGTAAAAATTTACTCATTTAATAATATTATTAGTAGTAGATGATTCCACTCTAACAGGAAATCGACACAAATAGTTAAAATTCAACTAAACTAGCTAGGTTTTAATATTTGATTGAGCTAAACTTATAATAAAGTGGATAAAAGAAACCTTCCATCCCAATAGCATATTCTAAGCAATTATAATGAAAATAAATAAAACAAAAACAGTAAACATGATAAAAATTGGTGACTTTTTTTTTTGAAACATCGCCGCCAAACCACCCGATCCAGGTTTAAATGGAACAAGTAAAATTATCAAACTGTCACAGGATCTTATAAAAAATACACCCCCTCAACTTGAACTCACATGACAATCAAATTGTAATCCCTTTATCACCAGCCACATCCATTGAGGCGAAATTCGTGACTTCATGCTTCTAAAAGTTAAAAGTATCTATTATTCAAATGTAGCAATTTAATTAGATAAAAAAAAAAAACGATGAAAATAATTTTAGATATAAAAGAAGGGTTATATAAAACAAAAGTATTAAGGAAAAAACTATTGATAATTTGTCTAATTATATTTTAATAAACTAAAAATTTAGCGTCCAAAATTTAATTTTGAAGGGGATTATTCTAGACTTGATCGTAGTGGGCAGCGTAGAAATGAAAAGGCATTAATATAAATTCTCTATTATCTCATTATAAGTTGAATGTATCTTTAAATAAACTATTGTATAATTTTAATTCAACTTAAATTAGGAGAGTTTCTTAAACTAAAATTCTTAAAAAAATCATAATTGAACTAAAAAATTAAATCATAAACTAAATAAGACTTAAATTTCATGTATGAACTTTAAAAATAATATTAGAGTTTAGCCCATCACTTAAATATGACATAAAATTAAAAACATATAACCAACAACCGTAGGGATTTATTTTGATCAAATTTTGAATAGGAAGCAGTCCGGATATGTCTTTGACTTGAACCATAAAATTGTAGATCTTTGAGTCTTCTTTTTAATACAACTTGAATCACTAAAATCGGACAACAGGTGAGAAAATTACGATCAAAATATAAAAATTACCAAAATCCCGCCATTGCATATATCAAATAGAAAATGTAGCTTCATGGGTGCTACTTGATAGGTCCATCTTCCGTAACTTTAATTAAGTTCATGAAGATTAAATGCATTTGCTACTGTAAATGACCCAACCTTATGAAGGAAGTTCATCTTGAATTGTATCATTCAGTCTTTCCTTAAAAGGATTTGTAATCGAATCCGAACGGATGACTTCGGTATATAATTTTTTTTTAAAAAAGTTTTTGTACTCATTTTTATATTAAGAGAGTAGATCTATCACTAAAAAAAAAAAAGCGCGTCTCCAGGTGTGATAGAAGAAAACGAATTTACTTGGTCCAAGTTGATGTTCCAATATTAGAAGTGAGTGAGTAGTGATGTAACACTAACACGTCCCTTCCATTCCAGGTTATAAATAACACCCACCCACACCCTCCTCTTTTCATGTGAGCAGCTCATATATATAAATTACTTCTATATACACTTGGAAGAACTAGAATCTGTCAATGGAGATGGAGATGTTTTGTTGATTTATATACACAGTATGGAGAATCTGTAAAGCTCAGGAGGGATAGCGCCACTCAAGCAAATTAAGCTCTTTCAATTTCATTCCTTAAGGCGCTATCTATCCTGAGTTTCCCGGTTTCTTCTTACTTTTTTTCTTGTGCTGCTTCACCTTTCATCTGGGTATGTATTTATTAATTATTTGTTTTTTATTTTGTTCTTGTTTATGATTCATTTGAACAAGTAACGATCGTACGTAAGGTAAAATTTAAAATAGGTTTTAGCTTTAATATTCAAATTTTGCCCCTTTTTTTATTATTTTTTTGGTTTTACTCGTTAATTTCTAAGATGAATTATTTGTCCCGACTCTTCTAGTTCTGGTTTCCGGCTTTGAATTTAATTGTACTATCCGTCAGTATTACTTGTCGATGACTCATGAAAACCATTATGTTCTTGTTTTTGAGATTTGAAATCCCCTCCCACATCATATCATGTGTTTACTTGCTAAAAAAAATTTACAATCACTTACCTTTCTTTCCCTTCTTTGTGATTCATCTTATAGGCTTTTCTTCTTCTTTTTTTTTAAAAAAAAAAAAAAGCGGGGATCGATCTTTACTCTGATCACATCTTTTTATTATTTTTTTTAAATGGCAATTGTCAAAGACTCTGAAACCCTAGATAGGGTTTCATTTACATATATTACGACTTCATTTCTTTGCAGGCTTTTTAAACTACGGATGTTTACTCCTTTCCCTCTCAGAACTTGGGTCAGCTCACCTTCTCATCTCTTTTATTGTTTTCATTTACTTCCTTGATCATCATTAGTATCTCGACATTAATTCAAGAGAGGCAAAAAAAGACCATCGTCTAACTCTTCATGATTTTTGTTTTTTTAGATTTTATGAATCAACATTAAATTATAGATTCTTTCAATTTGGACGGTAATCTCCCATATGATTTCCCTTTGTTCTTTTTCAGAAAATTGAGTATGGTATGTTCATAAAATATCCCCAAATAGTCAGAAAAAGGCTAATTATAAAAACGAGTCTCTTCAGTGTCCAATTTTGACCATTTAAATTAAGGTGACCCCGTACATTTAGATTTAGTCCTTACTTTTAGAGGTCTTGCTCTTCTTCATGAATCATGTTCATGATCTTTAAAGGAGAATATATAGTATGCATGCTTAAACAGAAACCCTATTGGGAAGTGGATGTGCATGCAAATTCCCATCGTCAAAATTTATCAACCGAGTTCACAACTTCTTGGCTGGATTAGAGAGAGATTTGTGTACTAGCTTAAAATTTATCATATCAACTGTTAATGATAACATATATTTATTAAGTTGAAGTGGGCGGGGCCCATCCCATTGAACCTGGAACTGTGGCCAGGACAGCTGGACAGGACATACGTACCATGTCCAGAAGCAGAAGGTGGCATGCATGTGATTCTGACGGAAATAATCAAAATATATATAGCTTCTTATTTATGTTACTTATTAAAGGTAGATACATTGATATCCATGAATGGTCAATTAAAGTCAGAAGAATATATGCCACCTTTGTTATAAAACCTCTTCTTACCAATACAATAATGACTTGGGCTACGCACAGCACAGGGATAATAATAATTTGATGGACCCGTTTACACACAGACTATATTATTACTAATTAATAATACTGTATATATTGATTGTAATATCGTCGTGGCATATATATATATATATATTAAATTATTAATAAGTCTATTTAATGTTGACTCTATGTTGTTTTTCTTTTTTCACCCTTATAGATAATTATTTATTATCAATACTATAAGCGGGATTACAATATTATATCCATGGTTCAGGCGTATTTTGCATTTTTTTGCTTTCTCCAATTACTCGACAGTACTCCACAGTGCGAAATGCGCATGTTTAGCTCAATATTAATTTGGGATTTGGATTCTAATTAATCTGGCCTTATGCTGAGAAAATCAGTTATTGAATTATTAATACACATACATACACTACTGTAAAATAAGCACATATTTATACACATTAATACACAGGATCCATATTTGTATTTTGTAGAGTGATTTTACTTCATGCAAGTTTATTTTTCTTTTAAATTCACTTAAAATTTAAGTAACACAAACGGAAAAAAAAAATGAGTGGTCCTATTTACGAAATATAAAAGTGGGCTCCACGTGTCAGTTCTACAAAATTTATTCAGTATATTGATAAATGATGATACCCACAAACAAGTGGTGGTGCAACATATTTGTAGGTAATGAAAAAAGCCTCATCCTCATGGGCGGTCATGGTGATCCATTTGGCATCTCATAATTTCTTTCACATGTACTTCAGCAGATCCATTAAAATCGTGGGTCGTTATCGTTAATACAACAATATATTCTCTCGCTCAACAGATATTTCAGAATTTTATTCAAACATCAAAAGTTGATCAACAAATGCACTCAGTAGTTTAGGGTTTGCTAATCTGTCCTCCTTTTTTTTTTTTTTCAAAAATACTCAAGTAATTTAAGAGAAGATTAATATATAAATGTAATTTGAAGATATGAAATGAAATTAAGCTGGAAATTATGGTAGCCTTGGAATTAAGAAACATATATGAGATATTGAGCATTGGAGGAGATCGAAGAAAATCAAAATACTGGAAGAGAAATATTAAAAAAAAATTGCATGGTAAGGGTATCTCCATATTGGTATGAATATCCTGGGGGAAAGGGAGGGAGCATGGATTGGTCAATTTTCGAAAGTTGGGAAAGGGGAGACGGTACACACCCGGCTTCCATTAATATGCAGGAAAACTCACAGAACTCATTCGTTGGGCGTATTTTATGGAGATAATCCATTGGAATCCACCTTCTTAGTTATCTTGCTTGAGATTGTTTTCGTTATTTGTACTACTTCCATTATTCGATTACTTCTCAAGCCTCTTAAACAGCCTAGGGTTATTTCTGAAATCATTGTAAGCAATTGCTTTAGATTTTTTTTTTTTTTTTGGTTTTAAATAACATCATATGATGCATATGATCATTATTTAATTTCATTTTCATTTTGTTAATTATATATGAAGGGTGGTATTATTATTGGACCTTCCATTCTTGGGCGCAACAAAAACTACGCTGAGACAATGATACCAGATAATGTTCAATTCGTGGTGAGAACTGTTGGAATTACGGGTTTCATGTATTTCCTCTTCATAGCCGGAGTCAAAACGGACTTCACATTGATCAAAAGATCAGGCAAAAAACATGTTTACATAGCAGTCGCTGGTGTCATGATTCCCACTATTACCGCCACTGTTGTGGCTTTCCTTATGAGAAAATCAATGGACCCAGTGCTAGCCAAGGTCAGTTCTATCGGAGCTATTACCACGTCTCTAGCTATAACATCATTCCCTGTCTTGTATCCTATACTTAAGGATTTAAACCTACTTAGCTCCGAGATGGGACGAATGGCTATGGCTACATCCATCATCGGGGATGTAATTGGGATTAATATTATTATTGTATTTGAGGCTATCAAACAAGGGGAAGGCGACAGTTTAGATTCTTTATGGTATTTAATATCGTTGACGGTTATATTGGCTTTCATATGTACTGCTGTTCGGCGAACATTGATGTGGATTGTGCATCAAACACCAGTAGGGAAACCAGTGAGTCAAGGTTACATTGTGGGGATTTTGTTGGGGGTTATGATGATGGGATTTTTGACAGATATGTTTGGAATGGCCGTTGCAAATGGCCCATTGTGGCTTGGATTAGTGATACCTGACGGTCCACCGCTGGGTGCAACGCTTGTGGATAAAACTGAGACCATTATTATGGAGTTTTTGATGCCATTTGCCTTTGCTGTTGTGGGGCTATACACTGATGTTTTTGCCATGTATGAAATGGGATGGTCCAGTTTGTCTCCTCTCTTAGCAATGATTTTGGCTGGCTATGTCTCCAAACTTGTTGGAACTTTGATTCCTGCACTCTTGATGGAAATGCCATTCAGAGATAGTCTCACTCTCAGCCTCATGATGAGCTTGAGAGGCCAGGTTGAGCTTTTGCTCTACATCCACTGGATGGACAAATTGGTATATGCATGCATATGCTTTAATTTCTCTATTCTCTTTTTCTTTTCTTTTGTGTGTGTGTGTTTATATATATATATGTTTATATATATTGCTCCTCTTCTTGTTTATAATAATTAATTACAACATTGTATTTAATTATCACATCTCATTGGAAGCATTACAATATGACAGATGATAGACATACCGTCTTTCACACTACTGGTGCTATCATCATTAGTAATCACAGGAGTAGCAGCACCTTTGATCAACTTCCTCTATGATCCAACAAGGCCATACATGGTCAACAAAAGAAGAACAATCCAACATCATCCTCCAGACACCGAGCTTCGTTTAGTAGTTTGCGTTCATGAGCAAGAAAGTGTAACTGGCATCATAAATCTCCTTGAAGTGTCTTCTTACCCAACCCTCAGTAGCCCATTAACAATCTTTTCACTTCATCTCATGGAGCTCGTTGGCCGTGGAATCCCTTTGCTATTAGAATATGAGAATGAAGAACACACTCCTGAATACGCCCGCAACGATGCTATACACAATGCCCTTAAGCTCTATGCAGAAACCAGAGGGCGGGAATTCAAGTTCCACGCATTCACAGCTGTGGCACCAATGCCATCAATGTATCAAAATATTTGTGAGCTTGCTCTTGTTAACAAAGCTACTCTCATCATCTTACCATTCCACAAAGAGGACCCCAACAATCTTGAAGGAACTCAAATCCTTCGCCGAGGTGTGCAGTCTGTAAACTTGAGAGTGTTATCCCATGCGCCTTGCTCCGTTGGGGTTTTAGTCGATAAGGGTAATTTTAGAAACCCAATTGCGGTGAGCTCAATGCAAAGCTTTTCGATACATCATTTTGTGGTGCTGTTTCTAGGGGGAGCAGATGCTAGAGAAGCCCTAGTTTATGCTGATAGAATGGTTGGGAATTTGGAAGTGTCGCTTACTGTGTTAAGATTCTTGTCGTTTAATCATGAGGGAGATGATGAAATGGAGAAGAAGCTTGATGATGGAGTGGTGACATGGTTTTGGGTAAAGAATGAGGCCAATGAGAGGGTGAGGTACAGGGAAGTGGTGGTGAGAAATGGAGCAGAAACAGTTTCTTCAATACAAGCAGTTAATGATGATGCTTATTGTGATCTTTGGATTATGGGGAGGTATCAAGGGATTAATGAGAAGCTTTTGGAGGGATTAGGAGCTTGGAGTGAAGATAATGAACTAGGAGTCATTGGAGATTATGTTTCATCCATTGATTTTGGTAGCACAGCTTCTGTGTTAGTCATACAACAGCAAGTTTTGAGGGATCAAGGTCCACCCAAATTTGGCTAGGAAAATAAAAAAATAAAAAAAAAAAAAAAAACTTTAATTTAATTATTCTCTATATCTTCCTGTAATTTTGGCTCTTGATTATATATTATGCAACTAATTAATTCATCTATCAAAAGGCTTCAAAATTAAGTAATTACTACTAGTGTTTTAATTTTTAGAAATCATTAGTATATTTTGTAACTTGCTAGCTAGACAATGAGTGCAGGGAGAGAAGATAATTATGCCTAATAAGTTAATTGAAATAATTTCAACACTGAAGAAAAATAAATTAATTTCATTTTGGTCGTTATTACATTCAACACTAGCTTGAGAAGTAGTTAATTATCATATCTTTTTTTTTTATTCTGATTATTAACACTTGATAAATCAATCCAAAATTCGTTTAGATATATGGAAAACAAAGTTTAAATTAATTTTTTAGTATTCGCCAAACTTCTAGCCCCAGGGACAAAAATTTGTTTATATATTATATTATATTATATTATATTATATTATAAGTGGATTTGCTTATGTAAATGAAGGCCGCAAATGGTCGGAAACTCAACCGCGTTGTTCAACAATTTGGAGTTGGAGCGGACCTTCATTTCGCACTATTGGATGCGAAATTAATGGGAAAAAATTGCATTCAATTGTGAATTGATCTTAGAAATGTTGTGATAAACACTCACACAAATAGAGGAGATATGAGAGAAAACTTTTCTTTTATTTCTCAAACAAAAGAATTACAAAGCTTTTCTTACAAAACTTTACAAAAAACTTTCAACTCTCTTTACTATATATTCTCTGATTTGCTGAAACTAATGGTTTATGGCCCTTTTTATAGTGCTAAAACTGTGTGCACTGTTGCAACACGTTTTGGCAGTTGGCAAAACGTGTTGCCAACTCTACACGTTTACAACTTGATGGCTTTTGCATGCCAGCCATGCTACACTGCATGCATGAAGCATGCACGTCATGAGGATAGATTATGGATTCGAACCATAACACATGTTTTTATATAATCGTACGATTCTCCAAATCTAAATCAAACATATTTTTCATGAACAAGTTTTATTCGATATAGGTAGGAAAATAGGTTTTCTTATTAAGTTGTGGGATGACGATAAAATATGAGTACTTTGTCGTGTTTTTTAACCCGGCTTGATAAAGAACTAGTATTTCGTTGTTGTCCCACAAACTTAGCAAGTTGTGAGATCCTAAATATATATATTTTTAAATCCATTATCTCAGCAAAGAAATTTTATTAAAATGTTTGAAAATTATTTTGATTACACCACTGGGGCACTTAAATTGACACTTCGCACTTCAACAATTTATATGTCTACATAAAAGTTGAGTTATTTTTAAGGGAGATTGTCACATTTTCCCCTATTATTTTAAGTGTCTATTATTTACACCCTAATATTTTTATATTACCATATTAAATCCTCATTTAAAAAGAGTTAGATTCTTTTATAATTTTACTTTTAAATGCTAATATATTAACATGATAATTGATGTATTATTATATGAATATTGGAGTTCTTATTATCAACAAATTTGTATTAAAATATCAAATTACCATAGTTACAGTATAAGAAACAATAAATTGTCATGTTTATATTTTTCTTTTATTTTTTAAAATATTAAATTTATAAGCTATTAATAAATAAATTATTAATGATCATGTCAATACAAATAGTATATAATGATAAAATTATAATTTTATTTTTATTTTTATTTTTTTAAGTCAATAGGATAATGAGATATTATAGAAACATGATTTATTGTTATATATTTAAGAGCAACTCCGAAAGACTCGTCTAATTTCACTTTTAAATATTTATTTGATTAATTATCTGACAAATTAAAGAGTGAACAAATAAATTATTTTCCAAAATACACTTCAATTAAAAAATAAGATTATATAATTTTATTGAAATTGAAGTAGTCCACTTTTGTTATATGACTTTAATATAAAATAATTATAAGTAATTATGATAATGTGAGATAAAAATTATATAATATTAGTAGAAGATAGATAATTTAAAAAGATTTATATAAATTTAATTAAATTGAATGAGATTCACTTATTATTTTAATATATAAATAGTTATTAATAACTTTAATCACCACCACTACGTGAAGAGAGATAAAATATTATATTGAATGAGTCATTTTCTACCACGCCCCTTCCTACAAGATTATTTGTTCGCTTTGGGTATTCGACGAAAGTTCTGAAGGGCTAGCTGGTGTGCTTTTCTGCCACATCATTCCTACTCACTCAAGTGACTAGTTGTTGCGTATGAACAATTGAAATCTAGGAATTCGTGGGACATATCGATTTTTCTTTAAATCATGCATGCCTTTGTAGTTGGTTGGACTCGAACTTTGAATTTGTAATCCATAAATAGGTTATAAGTCCAACCATGGTACCATTAAGCCAATTTGGCCGGTGATACCATGGTGGGACTTGGAAACCATTTATGGAATTGATCCATGGTTCAAGTCCCTCCCCTACATTATTTGAAATAATAATAGTGGTTGTACGTGCCAAATTTGGACCCGAGGGTAAAACTGTCTTTTCACGTCAAGATTCAATACTAAAAGCCCATAAATATTAGCCCTTAAAAAACATATTAGAAAACCCAGCCCAGAAGACTTTATTCTATCGGTACAGAACACTACAAATGAAAAGCTAAATAAAATAGAACAGCATAAGACATGATTGTTACTAACTATTTTTACTTTTTCTAAACACAAACACATGCAACGCCGAAAGTTGGATCCAAGACACGTTGTGGGTTCCATAGCCAGATATATCAGCACATTGTGGACCCACTGCCAGCTTTTATCACAGCTACAAAATAATCTCTTTTCAGATCTATAAAAGGGAAGATAACTCAAGGTTCAAGGCAGGCTGAACATCACTCTTAAAAACTTCTATTCTCTGACACAAGTTCTGAGAATTCCATTCCTTTGTCACCGCCCTCACGGCTATCAAAAGAAAGTAAGGTAACAATAAGCCTTATTTCCTCATATCACATAATGGCAGCTCATTTCACTATACTGACTTGAGCGTCGGAGTGTACCCGGCACCCACTATACCGGTGGTAGTCTACTCCCGTTCACTTTATCTTTGTTTTGCAGGATCGTTAATGCCCCCAATCTACAAATTCTGATTGTGGACCTCGGGCGAAAACCAGCATCCACAGTGGTTAGGTTATAAGCCCAACAATCCCCACAGGAGTGGATGAGACTCCCTAGGGAACATGGACCATTTGCATAACAGCCCCCAACATCTCCATCGAATATCCAAAGTGGACAAATAACCTCGTAGGAAGGGGTGACATAAAAGCACATTTATATATAATAATATTTGAAGAGAGAGAGAGATTACTCCTCAATTTAATGATAAATAAAATTTAATTTGAAAAATCTCAATTGATGTCTCTTTTGAAACTAATTTTGATGTCGTGTGTTGTGATATTTTATATCGTACCGCAAGTGTACGGTGTCAAGTTTTAGTATGAATGAGTTCAGAGTGTCGAACACTTAGGGATTGAAATCTAAATTACACTAAGTACTGTAGACGCTGGTTTTCGCCCGAGGTCCACAATCGAGAATTTGTAGTTGGGGGCGCTAGCGATCCTGCAAAACAAGAATAAAATGAGCGGGAGTTCCGCCCACCGGTGTGGTGGGTGCCGGGGGCACTCCGACGCTCAAGTCAGTGAAGGTACCAAGGAGTTAGAATGTGGGAAGTCAAAGGTTGGATACTACCTTGAGCTTCGTAGGGTGCCGTGAGGGCGGTCAGTCAGAGGTGTGATGAGCTTGAGGAGAGAGTAGTATTGAGATCAGCCAGAGAATCCGCCCCCTTTTCCCTTATCTATCTTCGTTTATATACATGCTCTCAGGGGAACGTGCGCATTTACTGCTCCTTTATTCCTTGTCCGTTTGGAGTCAGTTATGATTGTAACTTCGTGAGGGGCATTTAGTACAGTTGCCCGTTGTAGACTGAAACGACTGATTTTATGAGGTTGTAAGTTGAGTGGGTTGGCCTTTGGATGTCCCTTGGTTATAAATGTTGTAACTCATTGGGCCTGGACCTGTATAGTGCCCTTGAGTTTGGTTATGGGTTTTCAGGGGTGTGTTTATCAGTGGGCCTTAAGTGAAATGATGAAATTACCCTTGGACCAAATTTGGCCCGTACAGTTTGTCCCCTACTCTCTAAGTCAATGAGTCCTTGGCTTGGAGAGTACTTGATGCGTGTGTCGCTTGCGACGTGGCCATAGTATGTAGGCGTACTCGAGCGTTTGATGCTGCCTATTAATTGAATCAAAAATGAATGTAAGGTTATGAGCCTGACTCTACATGAGCCTTTTGGGGAAGTATCAAATCGATTGAACCAGATGAAGGTCAAGATATAAGCCATACAACATGTAATTCCACGTCTACAAATTGACTTAACATGAGTCAATGGGGGATGTCCCCGGTCGACTGGACTTGATGAGGCCAGGTAGATAATAATCATACGACATGTATAATCCATGTCTACAACTTGACTCGACATGAGTCAATGGGGGATGTCCCCAGTCGACTGGTCTTGATGAGGCCAGAAAGATAATAGTCATACGACATGTGTAATCCATGTCTACAACTTGACTCGACGTGAGTCAATAGGGGATGTCCCCGGTCAACTGGACTTGATGAGACCAGGAAGTTATGAATCATAAGACATGTGTAATCCATGTCTACAACTTGACTCGACGTGGGTCCATAGGGGATGTCCCCGGTCGACTGGACTTGATGAGACCAGGAAGTTATGAATCATAAGACATGTGTAATCCATATCTACAACTTGACTCGACATGAGTCTATGAGTGATGTCGCCGGTCGACTGGACTCGATGAGTCCAGGAAGGTATAATTCATACGACATGTGTAATCCATGTCTATAAATTGACTCGACATGAGTCTATGGGGGATGTCCCCGGTCGACTGGACTTGATTGTCCAGGAAGATATAAGTCATACGACATGTGTATTCCATGTCTACAACTTGACTCGAAATGTGTCTATGGGGGATGTCCCCGGTCGACTGGACTTGATGAGTCCAAGAATATATATTTCATACGACATGTGTAGTCCATGTCTACTCTTTGACTCGACATGAGTCTATGGGGGATGTCCCCGGTCGACTGAACCAGAAGAAGGTTCAGGATATAAGTCATACAACATGTGTTAATCCATGTCTACAACTTGACTCGACATGAGTCCATGGGGGATGTCCCCAGTCGACTGGACTTGATGAGTCCAGGAAGGTATATTTCATACGACATGCGTAGTCCATGTCTACTCTTTGACTCGGCATGAGTCTATGGGGGATGTCCCCGGTCGACTGAACCAGAAGAAGGTTCAGGATATAAGTCATACAACATGTGTTAATCCATGTCTACAACTTGACTCGACATGAGTCCATGGGGGATGTCCCCAGTCGACTGGACTTGATGAGTCCAGGAAGGTATATTTCATACGACATGTGTAGTCCATGTCTACAACTTGACTCGACATGAGTCTATGAGTGATGTCGCCGGTCGACTGGACTCGATGAGTCCAGGAAGCTATAATTCATACGACATGTGTAATCCATGTCTATAAATTGACTCGACATGAGTCTATGGGGGATGTCCCCGGTCGACTGGACTTGATTTGTCCAGGAAGATATAAGTCATACGACATGTGCATTCCATGTCTACAACTTGACTCGAAATGTGTCTATGGGGGATGTCCCCGGTCGACTGGACTTGATGAGTCCAGGAATATATATTTCATACGACATGTGTAGTCCATGTCTACTCTTTGACTCGACATGAGTCTATGGGGGATGTCCCCGGTCGACTGAACCAGAAGAAGGTTCAGGATATAAGTCATACAACATGTGTTAATCCATGTCTACAATTTATACTCTACATGACCTAACGAAGGACTCTACATGACCCAATGTAGGTCCAAGAGAGTATACACACTCCACTATACCTGATGAAGGTTCATGGGAGTCTACACACTTCATATGTGATGAAGATCCACGGGGTCCTCATTCTTCATTAATATGAACCAATGCAGATCTTTACTCTACTAGACCCGAAGAAGGTCAATGAGTTTTTTCTTCTCATACTACTAGCTCTGATGAAGGTCCATGATACTACTGTCGAATGGACTATCAAGTGGACCTTTAATTTAGACGGGAGGAGTTGAGAATCATTCCAGGTAGTCTGGGAGAGATTGGAATTTCCTTGTAACCTGGAGTTGTCGTATGAAAATAGTTTTGTTGCCTAGCTTTGATTTCATGATGAGATACAATGATCGGGTCTCATTTGCATATATATTTGTCGCCTGGAACAAAGGATGAACTTCCATTTGACAAGGCATGAGTTGCGTCAGCAGAGCCCTTGGCTTGACAGGTTGGATGAGGCTTTTCCACCTTATTTCAAGTCTTACTTGTGAACCGAGATAGTTGGCAGTTTTGTACGGCTGCTCACTGAGTGAGTTCCTTCATGCTGGCCCAATTACTTCGTGTGTCAGTGCAGTTTGTGGCTATATACACATCTTTCTTGTTGCCATCATTTAAGTGATTGTGATAGGGTTATCACACGATAGGCATATTTGCCCATGACGTAAAGTGGAGTATGAGCTGACATGCCGTACCTACATGCCTCGTTTTTAACTCTTTTTTTTTTTTTTTTTTTTTAATTTTCACCCGACAAGTTGCGTGTTAGAGGGAAGGTCAATCAAACTTTCTCTTATACTCTCACGTGAGCCAGTATCTTTGGCGAGTGGGCATTCACCTTTTTGTCTATGGTTTCGTCGAGTGAGGCTCCATTTGCTCAATGAATAGTGGGCTTTTTATGAGGCTTGTTATCGAGACTGCATGCCACCCACTAGGCCACAGAACATAATGCATTGTCGAAAGCAGCAAACGAATGTTGGTTTCTTTACCAGCCGACCACATTGGTTTCTTTACCAGCCGACCACAACCTTATTTCTTTTTCTAAATTGTCCATCTAAAAATTCATTAGCATCAAGCTTTTCACTTTTTGTGTTAGCAGCCGACTTAACATTTTCAAGTTGTGTTAAAGAACTATGTGAATGAAAATTCTCCTAAGCCCCATGCAATTGCTTCGTCGATAGGAACTGCTTCCCCAGCTCACTCTCTATGGTCAGAATTAATACATAAAAAACTCATAACTTCATCCTCCTCTTGTTCTAACATTACATCATTCCGCATAAAACCAACTTTTGGTTCTGGTTCTCGACTAAGTGAAGAGGCAGGGGCTGATGAAAAGTTCAGTTCTAGATCCTCCACAGACACTTTGATGCTACGATATGAAGTGGGTTCACCGAAACTAGTTTCTGGAGGTGAAACCTTGTCTCTTTTGAGTAGGTGTCGACTGATGGTCTTCCAAATTGGGAGCATTCGTAGTGTCGAATGAGAACTACGATGATTGCACCTTTGGTTTGGTTTGGTTTTGGCTTTTTGGTTTTGCTTGCAAGTTGCAATATTAGGTGTGGTTTGGGTTTTGTTTTACTCTATCCTTTACTCTCAGTGGAATTAATCGATGTGGGACTTTTGTTCTCACGTTGGAAATTCAATTGTGAGTTTCTTTCGACCAAAGCATCTGATCCTATATGCCTTGTGGTGTCGGTTTGCATCGTGGCTTGCAGAATATCATGGGCTGCTTGGTTAATAGATTCACCAATTGGGGCTTCGACTGAAGTTAGTGCATGGATTAGCATTTGGACTGAGGTTCGTGTCTGCCTAAAATTGGGTCGGTGGTTTATTCTACTAGCTGGGTTGGTGTTTGTGACTATGTGCTTTTTGGGCTTTTTACTTGGGCCATCATGTTTACGTTTGCTCCAAAAGTCGTGTGCATCTCTATGCACGCTTGTATTTGGAGCATGCGAGTGGTGCGCTTGTGGGTTCCTCACAATGGATCTTCACAAGTGTCAATTGAAACCTCCTCATTGAGTCGAGTCTACATCTTGTCCCAAGTCGAATATTTATTTGAAGTATTCACTCCTGGACGAGACTACATCTCTATAGCGTCGTGTGGCGTTTCTGCCTCTAGGTAGCAGCTTTTTCCTTGTGGGGTGGAACCTCTAGTTATGAGTTCTTCAATGTCGTGTGGAGTGGAAGCTCAACCATCTTGCTAAGACTTCTTCAAGCTCATGTCAAAAGATATCTTGAACGAGTGCCAAGTCTTATGTATGGAGCGTAGAATGGAATCTCAAACAAATAACAAGCTACATATATAGAAATGGCAATTGGGACACCCCCAACAACTTACTGATGTCGAGTGGAAGATCCCTAACGAGTCTTATGTCAGACATTGCAAATGTCGATTGTGTCATCCACAACAACTATCTAGTTTTAAATGGTAGTGTCGACTGGGACACTCATGACTAGTTTCATACTATAACACCCATTATAAGTCCAATGCCTTACTAATGCCGACTGAAAAATTCCTGAAAAGTGTAAGCCATACCTGGCAATGTTGACCGGGATCAAATGATAGGATTGTTGGGGTGACCTGTAGCCTCGGGCCTTTGGGAGGTTGAAGATATGTGCTCTAATTTCTTCTGGAGGGTTATATTGGAACTTCGCTTGGCTTGACTCTCTTCTTCTAAAGCGCATAATCGTTCTTGGAGTATATGATCAGATGCGTAGTCATAGGATTTGGTGTCTCCTCACTGCTAGAAGCCATGGTTGGCCGTGTTTTAGGAACTGTAGACTGAAGATGACAAATTAAGTGATCATGAGATCTAGTGTTTGCTCTTTGCGTGATGCCATACAAGTCGGGGCGTTTGAAAGGATCAAAAATGGAAAGATCTTTGCATGCTATGAATCACTATGGCCCCACGGTGGGCGCCAAATTGTAGACGCTGGTTTTCGCCCGAGGTCCACAATCGAGAATTTGTAGTTGGGGGCGCTAGCGATCCTGCAAAACAAGAATAAAATGAGCGGGAGTTCCGCCCACCGGTGTGGTGGGTGCCGGGGGCACTCCGACGCTCAAGTTAGTGAAGGTACCAAGGAGTTAGAATGTGGGAAGTCAAAGGTTGGATACTACCTTGAGCTTCGTAGGGTGCCGTGAGGGCGGTCAGTCAGAGGTGTGATGAGCTTGATGAGAGAGTAGTATTGAGATCAGCCAGAGAATCCGCCCCCTTTTCCCTTATCTATCTTCGTTTATATACATGCTCTCAGGGGAACGTGCGCATTTACTGCTCCTTTATTCCTTGTCCGTTTGGAGTCAGTTATGATTGTAACTTCGTGAGGGGCATTTAGTACAGTTGCCCGTTGTAGACTGAAACGACTGATTTTATGAGGTTGTAAGTTGAGTGGGTTGGCCTTTAGATGTCCCTTGGTTATAAATGTTGTAACTCATTGGGCCTGGGCCTGTATAGTGCCCTTGAGTTTGGTTATGGGTTTTCAGGGGTGTGTTTATCAGTGGGCCTTAAGTGAAATGATGAAATTACCCTTGGACCAAATTTGGCCCGTACAAGTACTATAATTATTAACCTTAACTTTATTTAGACACAAGATTTTTAATTTGATTTAATTAGAAAAACAAAACAAGGATAATAAGAAATAAACGAAATGAATGCCTACGATAATATTAATGAGATAATGAATTCTAGAGTTTGATTTCGCCTAGCCTTCCACTATGTAATTATGATACCAATTAACTCATGGTCGAAATCTAAGTTTATAAGCCAAGAATCATAGATTTCTCCGCTCTCTCTCTCGAGTAGCAGTGGAAATATTGCCAATTATCAAACATCAATATCTCTATAAAAATCCAACAATTAGCAAGTGATTAAGTCATGTGATTCTTATTAACCGCTTCCAATGAGTTATAAATTCTCTCGAACCCTATAAACTTCCTCGATTATATTTCCCAATTCCTACTCAAAATCCCCTCTCTCGAGTGAATGATTTCAAATATAGTATCATCATATTCGTGGCTAACAAATATAAAGCATTAAACATAGAGAAAACATAAATAAACTTGAAGAGAAATAATATAAAAGTTATTTGGTAATTAATACATAGTTTCAGGCAATTATGCTACATCAAACTCTATAATATGAGAATTAGTTCATGGCTGGTTCAAAACACAACAGCAATTGTGCCAAACACATAATGATAGATAGAAAAGATCTAATAAGAAAAATAAAAGAATGGAACCCGAAGCAGATTCCTTGTATTTCCGGACTTCAATGCCTTGTCTTTTTCCTTTGGTTTTTGATTTATTCTTCTTGAATGTATTATGCTTTTTATGGTATTTTTTTAGAGTTTGTTGTTGTCAAAGTCTGCCTCCTTGAGTTGGATGTAGTGGCTAATTTATAAAAAAATCATTCAGCCCTCTTTCTCTCTTATCGCAAACCCTAATACTTTTGATTTCTCTGCAGCGCCGCGGCGCCTGAGTCTCGGGAATTTGTATGGGATGCGTCTGGCGCCGCGGCGCCAACCTTAACTTATGGTTGACCTTGTTTTCTCCTTCTTTGCTTCATTCAGTGATTCAGTTGCATCCGTTAACTCTCAAAACCCATATAATAATCTGAATCCATGTTTTTCCTGATTCCTTTTAACAAAACATCAAACAACTCCAAAAGACCATTAAATTACATGTAATCTAACAAAATAATAAGCTGAGGATGCAAGAATGGGTGTGTAATTTTCACACTTATCAACGTGACTCTTTTTTTTAACAACTAAATAATATTTAAAGAGTTTCTTTTGGAGTAGCTTAAAGCAACTCCAAAAGACTCATCTAATTTCACTATTTAAATACTTATTTGATTACCTATTTGGTAAATTTAATAGTGGAAAAATAAGCTATTTTTTCAAAAGACTCTTCAAATAAAAATAAATTTATGTTATTTTAATCAAATTGAAGGGGTCCGTTTTTGTTATATGATTTTAATATAAAAATAATTATAAGTAATGATGGTGATGTGATATAAAAATTATATAATATTATTATAAGAGATGAATGTAAAAGGATAATATTATTTTAATTAAATTGAATGAAAATCACTTTAATTATATTATTTTAATATGTAAATAGTTATTAATCACTCCAATCATCATCATTATAATAAAATAAATAGATAAAATATTATATAATAATATTTAATAGAGAAATCACCAATCATTATTGAAGAATGAGAAGTAAAAATTAATTTGAAGAATCTCAATTGACACATCTTTTGTAATCAATTTTGATGATATATATCTTTTATGTAGTAATTAAATAATATTTGAAGAATTTTTTTTGGAGTCCCCACTAGATTTACTTTTCAAACACTTATGTACTTACCTATATGGAAAATTAAAGAGTGAAAAAATTAACTTAATTCCAATACACTCTTCAAATAAAATATGTTTATATTATTTTAATCAAAACTTTTCTTCCAATAAATTTAAGCACCCTTCATTTTTTTAATAAATGTAACAACTAACAACCCTCCAATTACATCCAGCAAATTTAATTATCTTTCAATTTATCTTTTAAATTATTTTCATTTTTTTTATAAATTATATTAGTTGATACACAAATTATTCATCATTCTACTTGTTCAAAACTAATTAAATTTTATTCTATTTTCTATTGATTTTTCTTAATGACTAGTAATTTTATTCAAAAAATTAAGATTGATTAAGATTTTGGGTAGAAAATTTTGGATAATCAATTTGATTAATTTTGATAAAATCCACTAAAATGAGTAAAATTGAAATGATAAATGTTAGTAAAATTTGTATTGAAATGTATATGAGTTTAATATTGTTTATAGGTTAAAAAAAAGAGTTGTTGAAAATTATGACTATTGTTTATTTTATTTTAATAAATAATTATTATTAATAATGAGAATGAAAATTTAATTTGAATAACAAATTTTAAAGATATGATCTACCGTTCATTGAGACTTGAAATAATTAAGTGAAAAAAAAAAATGAACACCAAAACGCTCCGCATAATTAATTACATAAATTCTCTTCTTGAGGGCTTGAGGCCCAATCCACTCTTGCTCTGGGGGGATCTCTTCACCGATCACTGCCGTAGTTGACGTTGTCTCTGTCTATTTTCTTTTAATTATTTTGAAAAATAATTAGTATATTTTGCGAGTAATTGATAAGGATTCAATTTGCAGTAAAAATGGAAGATGAACGCCGCATGTCAACTCGAGCTCGCAAAGTTGCTCCTAAAATGGCTGCCGCGCTGGCCAGCACCGACAATCGAACTCAGGTTCATTTACTTCTCATATCTTTATTTTTTCCCAATTGGATTTAAGTGAATCAGTGAAAGTTTTGATTTTGATTATGACTAGTATGTAAATTTGTAATCTTTTTAGGCAGCTATTGCCCGGCTTGAAGCTCTTGAGAACGATAATGCTGGAATTGAAACTGTGGAAATTAATGTAGATGATGACGATGAGGCTTCTCTAGATGATGACGATGAAGGTCTAATTGTTCTTGTTCTCTAATGCAGAGTATAAATTTTTGTTTTGTTTTGTCTTGTGTTGATTTGGTGTTGCATTGCAGGATACATGCAAAAGAGGCATTCAAAGGGTACGAAACGGAAAACCCGGCAAGCTAAAGCGCTTGAGGATGCTAGGAAGGCCCCAAGATCGTTCCTTGAGCTCTTACACGAGGTAACAATAATTACTCTGACTCGGGCTTATTTTTGTTAAGCTGATGTTCCTAACCTAAGTCATTACTGTTTATAATTACAGGCAAATCTTGAAACCTTGCCTCCCCATGTTCCCTCTTATTTGAGGGCAGCTGTGGGACCTCCAAGTAAAACTTCTCGCCGCCATTTCTGCACTGTTTGTGGTTTTTCTGCCAACTATACTTGTGTCAAGTGTGGAATGCGCTTCTGTTGCATCCGTTGCCAGACTATACATGATGATACTCGCTGCCTCAAATTTGTTGCTTGACATCAGCCAGTCCAGAATTTGTACAAAAGTAGAACCAGAACTTGAAGGTGACTCATCGTAATATGTTGTACGGATTAATTTGATTTTCAACTGGCAACAGCTTGTTTAGGAGAAATGCTTTGCAGTTTGCACTGTGTTAACTGTACCTTTACTCTAAATGCAGTTGGTAACAGAAAAGAAGAAACAAAAAAGAATGTTAATCTATTTGTTTCCTGTTCCAAAGAAATTAATCTCTTAATCATGCCACATTCATTGTGCACGTTCCAGGTCTTAGCAGGGTTTCTTATTAGTCACTAAAAGTGTGATCTGACAGAGATGGTTATGTTGTTATCAGAGGAGCTCACTTATCTTCACAGTTCACATAAGAGCGGAACATTTGCTAGTGCACTCCCCCCCACAGGCCACAGGTAGGCTAGATAGGAGTTCAACTCTAGTTTCCTTAGTTATCATGCATTTGTTAACTTTTAAACAGAATTTGAAAGGGGAATAAATTAGGATGATTGTTTGACAAGCGAAACCCCTTTATTTGATTCTAAAAACAATACATTCAGTCAAGAAACACTCTATATGAATTGCTTGACAGAATAACATTCAATCTGACTGACTTGTGGAAAAGAAGTACAACTGAGATTCTATGAATCCAGACTGAAAAAACAACAAATACTTGAATATCTAAGGACTTGAGGAGACAACAAATCATTTAATGAGGAAACCAGATTCAATTGCTGGGATTCTTTGTTTTTAACTTAATAATCTTAACATCGGGGCAGATCTAGTGGTGGAGCCTGTACAGCTTGCAATTTCCCAACTCCATTCTCAACTAGGAAAGCCATTGCAAGACCCCAATTCAAGTGTGAATCTATGTGACAATGCATGAGCCAAACTCCTGTTTCATCAAGCGAGTCAGCTTAGGGCAAAACTTGAAATAGAGTTATATGTATAAAAGAAAAGGATTGTCTACTTAATTCAGGAAATTACCTGGATTATCAGCCACAAATCGGATTGCAACCCATCCGCCTGGAGGTGTTCCAATAGTGTTTCTCCTTGGTGGGTCAACGAGGTTGAACTTGGCTGTATCTGTACTTGGGTTGAAGTTACCAAAACCACTACCTACCACATAGAATTCGTATCCATGAAGATGCATAGGATGATCCTCAACAGTGACAATGCTTGTGTCCTGCAACACGATTTGTACTCTGGAACCAAACTTCAACTTGTAGAGCTTAGTTGCTTTACGTGGTTGCCATAGACCCCGGCTTACATTGCCTGTATAATCAAATTTGATCGGAGGAACTGGGGGAAAGTCTGTGGTGAAGACACCAGGTTGGCCTTGGACGTAGGCTTGCATCAGAGAGTTCCTCTGTGGAAGTACAAAGGAGACATTGTTTATGCTGGCAGCAAAACGGGTTCCATTTGGACCTTGGCATCGGGGGCTGTTAGGATTTGAGCAGTTGATGAGACCTAAACCCACTGTGAAGAATAGGTTCTCATCAATCACAGTTGGGACTTTGACCTCGTGTGGACTTTTGATCTGGGCAGTGTATGCAGTTGCAGTGGCTGTGTCATTAAAGCCTGGGAGGCTCGGGAAGATTGGTGCTAAAGTTTTCGATTTCCCTTTCTTGGCATTGCAGGGAGCAGATTTGTATTCGAGGATAGCGGTGGTGGTGGTATTGTCAAAGGCAGCATTGGCGGTATTGTAGGCATGTGCTGCCATGTAGTAACGAGCCGGGGGCTGATCAGCTGCGAGGAGAACATTTGTTGTCTGACCAGGACCTATCATGATGACTGAGGTTGAAAAGGGCTTGGTATAGGAAGTATCAATGCCAACCACAGTTAGTTTGTGATTTGCCACACCAAAGAAGAGTTCTTGATTCAATGCAGAGTTGATGATTCTAAGAAGAACTGTCTCCCCTGCTTCCACGGGAAATCTCACAGTTTCTGCATTGCAATTAGTATTTGCATCACTAAGCGAGGAAATTTACATGCACCAAATCACAAGAAGGCTACTAGTTTGTCTTTTATTAGCTTTTGGCACACCTTTGCTTGAGCATCTGTAGAGATCGCCTGGTTGACCGTTAATCGTATATGCATCAGAAACATTTGGAGCTGCACCTGTGAAAATAGCCTGCCTCAGAACATCCATGGGGTTTCTGTCCCACCATTCCCCTGTTTAGAATTGTCATCATTTGTTAGGTTTATGCCATACATGATAGTGGATACATTGTTTATCACTTTGAGGAGGGCTTACCAAGAAGAATTGGGATTTCTCTCTTTGGCATTGGGAAAGGATATGGAGAACCCAGTCTAGGGTAGATGATGATAGCTCCATACACGGTGGCTCTAAGCCATCTGCTATGTGCATGCCACCACAAAGTTCCCTCTTGGTCTTCAATAGTGAATCGGTATGTGTAACTGCTTCCCGGTTGGATTGGGCACTGAGTCACATATTCAGGACCATCTGCCCACGGATTTCTCTTCTGGTGTACTCCATGCCTGATCAACATTAGTATGTACGTTTAAGTTAAACTTCAACTATGCATAATCATGTCATATTTGTAACGTTATCTTTCTTCTTACCAGTGGAGGGTGATGTTGTATTGAGCTCTGTTGATAGCCCTGATGACAAGAGTATCGCCATCTCGAACTTCCAATGTTGGTCCTGGGAACTGCCCATTCACTGTAACAGTGCTATGGGTTCTGCACAGCCTCTTCACTGGCCTGGCTTCAATCTGTATGCATCAAAAGATAGAAATGAATCAGTATTTTTGTTTCCAGTTTAAAAGAGTTTAATGATGATGAAGAATGAACGAGAGAACGTACAACAAACTCATGGTACTGAATTTCTGCATGAGAAAGGGAAGCTAGGAAAGCAAAGATGAACAAGAGGCCGAGTAGCAGGCAAGAGCTCAATGGCTTGACTGTAAGTTTAAGAAGCTCCATTGCTGATTTTGTTGAGTAAAGTCTTGGGAGATGACCATAGAGTGGCAGGTATTTATAGAGCGGGAAAGGACAGCAGTTAGCTTCATGTTTTTTTTATTTTCAAAAGTGGAAACAAAAATAAAAAATTATTTATATTATGTTTTAGTAAATTAGGTTATTCGTCAACAGTGATACTAAAATTTCAAAAGATTAAAGGACATCACTTAGACCAACCATAAGGAGGATTAGTTGCACCCACTAGTATAATCCCATGTTTTGGTAGCTAGCTAGATTAGATAGCTTAATCACATTATCACGCGCAGTTATTTGTATGAGAAATTCGATCATCTGATAAAAACTCTGCATTAATGTCATGTCTTTATAGTTAGTTATACTTTTAACCTTGTAATTGAATTTGAAGAATACAAGCTAAGCATTAAGATCCTCTTTATATATAGTTCCTTTCTTAAAAATGTTTGATTATCATCTGTAAACGAATAAAATTCAGTAAATAATATGGAGTCCGATCAGTTGTTTGTTTAGCTCAACAATTTTCACGCACTTGTCCTGTCCTGTCCTTTGATCAACATATTATTACTACTATATATATATATATTGTATAATAGTAGCATTTCAACTTCTCTGAAGGGCTTTGATGGTATTAGGTGTTATAATATTGAAATGAAGCAGGTTTTGACGGTAAATTAGTTAGCCTGCCAACTGACCTTAGCTTGTAAATACAAGTTCCTAATATGACACGTGTAAATGTTATGTTGTGTTGACGGGGAAATTAACTCCTCGAACAAACCTCACTCAGCAGTAAATTTGTTTGGTTAGTTAAATAAATCACATAATTTACGTGGTTCGGCGGAGAGTGACTCATACCTACATCAACAAAAGAAATGGGGCGTATTTTATTACTATTTGAGGTCAAAATTGACCCGAGCTACAATGGGGAAATGAAATCACAATGTGATATAACATCTCGGGTCTTACACAAGCCCGATATAATTCACTCACTTGGTCAAGTAACCGACCAGTTTTCTCTCTCTATCTCTAGTTGTTACACTCTTAGTTTTTTTACAAGTTATAAGATGTGAAATTTGCTAACCCATGAATCTGAGACTTTAACCCCTTTATATAGGCTTCCAAATTCACTATTTCACTGCCTCTAACGTCATCCCATGTCACATTGTCATCATTGTCATTACAATTCTCCTCAACTACCCTCAAATGGGCCAATCAGATCCACTCATTTCACTGCTACTGCACCGGCCTATGGCGGCTCTGCTCTTCCACTTCCCTGCCACTACACCGGCCTATGGCGGCTGACAGAGGCTACTTCCAATGAGAATCATTGCTTTCCCACGGTCATCATTAGCCTTCTAGAAGCTTATCTTCTCAACTAGGGCATACGTCACATGATTCCAATACAGGTCAGCTTGTGATCACATATTTGTTCCTCGGGTCGACATACCGAGGTAGATGATACTATCAAAGCTTTCCTTCAACTCTCAACTAGGTCAGGTTGACATATAAGGACCTTATCAGGTTGGTTTCAACAAATTTTTGAAAACCTCAAATCAACACCTTTTATGTGGTCGGGTCGGTATCCCAACTTACTTCATCTCTCACGATGCTCCTGCTTTCAGGAGAACTTTTCTGTACCAGTAGCTCGGGTTTTTCTGTCAATCCCACCTCTTTCTGCATCCTTAAGCCTTTATCATCTATTTTTTTTTGACCAAGTACAAAACCAATTCTACCATTTCTCGACATTTAAACTTTTACTCGGGGTGAAAAACTAAACATCCACACGACACATATAATTCATTGAAACCTGAAAAGTTCAACGGCATACATAACCAAAATCGTTGCTTAACAACAATGCAGTTACAAGCCTGTAATGAAAGAATCCAAAACGTAGGAAAGAAATCAAAACCGTTCAAAGACGAACAATAGTACCAATTAATTTAATAAAAATTATCAAACAAAACTGAATGTAGGTAGCCTAATTGAAACATCAAACAAGAAGAAAGAGACATCCACCGGAAGCTTGTATCTTGATTTTTCACTGTTGAATGGGGAAATTGAGCTTTTCTTTAACCTGTTCAAAACCCCAGTCAAGAAGGGAAGTCCAAAAATATAAAAGCTCCATATTACATAAACAGAAAATGATACATTCTCATGTATATTTTTCTTCCAAGAAGGTTAAAAGTTATAAACCAACAGAAACTATAGGGAGTTAATTAGATTACTAGTGTCTGCTATCATCCTCCAGCAAACAGCCTACGAAACATTCCCAATCATCAGGGTTTCCGGCTGGAATAGAAGCATTGCAAACAGAAAGAGTTAGTAAAAAGTTAATAGTGAATCAAAAACAGCATATTAAAAGAATGCGTGCAGAGTGCTTGATGTATATATACTAAATTTAGGACTGTGCTAACAAATATATAATCATCCATCATTTCGCTTTTATCCAACTTCCCTTTTTCAAGATAAAATAATGGTTGCCCATAGAATTAGAAAGATATAAAAGAACATTAATTAAAGGACAAAAAGGAGGACACAACAAATGAAACTTGTGTAGGTAAACAGACATATTAATATAATAATATTCATAAATGCAAGAAAATAGTGAGACAAACAGTAATGTCTTTGACCTTTAGAACCAAAAGTGAAATGAGAGAGCTTCAGAAAGTACCTACCTGTATGCGTAGCTTATCAACTTCAATAATTAAGAGTGATCCTAATGTTCCAGAGAGAATTTGCAGACTCCATACTTTGCTCGTCGTTCCAATATGGAAATGTACTTAATTAGGTGATCAACATTATAAGGGATCATCTCTATCTACTGCGGGAAAGAATAAAGAATTGCACCTTCAGGCTCATAAAATTAGCAGCCATAATAGAGAGTATAGAAGATATAATAGACAGGGCCTCAAGTTCATGCATACTTTTTTTTGAGTAGATGAAGGGAAGGGACTGGATTTCACTTGGAGAAATTACATGAAACACGACAGACAAGACTTTGTATCATCTCATGGATTATTTAACACGACTCGTCGTATGATGGATATAATTACTTGGTGTTGGTGGTAGTCTTGTCCTGTTCTCCATTTATTAGAGAGAGAGAGAGAGAGAGAGAGAGAGGAAAAACCACATCAAAATCAAAATTCATCTACTTTTTATATCTCCTCCTCCTCCTCCTCCTCCTCATACATAGATTTGTTTATTCAATGCCCCACGTGCATTTGCATTCATCAATCATCATAATCATATTCTCTACTCTAGCAAGCAAGCAAGCAAGTAATTAAGCCTCCGGCGCCGCAATTAGACTCTCGTTGAGATTGATTGATTGATGGCCTCCAACATTGAAGATTCGTCCCCAGAAGAAATGGAAAATCTCCTTCTCCACGACAACTCCAGTTCCAATTCGCACTCAAATTGCCGTAGCCTCACGTCGATCCTTGTGACTCCCGCTGACTCCGATCCCCTGCTCTCTCCCTCACCGGATAGCAACAGCAACAATCACTCCTACATCGACCCTCCGGCTTACGCAGACGTCATCTTCGATCCAGCGGTCAACGAAATCAACGCCGTCGAGAGCTCTTACCACTTCGCCGCTTCTCCGCATTCTTCCTCCAGCTCTAATTATTACATCCAAATTACCGTATCGAATCCGCAGAAAGAGCAGCAGGATATGTCGAATTCGCTGGTGCCAGGTGGCAACACTTACGTTACCTATCTAATTACCACGCGAACTAACTTACCGGAATTCAACGCATCTGAGTTCAGTGTACGTAGACGGTTTCGAGATGTGGTTACGTTAGCCGATCGGCTAGCCGAGTCCTATAGAGGGTTTTTTATCCCCACAAGGCCCGATAAGAATGTTGTTGAATCTCAAGTGATGCAAAAGCAGGAATTCGTAGAGCAAAGGCGAGTGGCATTGGAAAGATATCTAAGGAGACTCGCGGCACATCCAGTTATAAGAAAGAGCGATGAGTTTAGGCTCTTTTTGCTGGTGCAAGGGAAATTACCATTGCCTACGACTACTGACATGGCTTCCAGGATGCTTGACGGGGCATTGAAGCTGCCCAAGCAGCTGTTTGGTGAGAGCACGGCCTTGGTGGCCCCGCATGAGGTGGGTCAGCCGGCCAGAGGAGGAAGAGATTTGTTGAGGTTGTTTAAGGAGTTGAAGCAGTCGGTTTCTATTGATTGGGGGGGATATAAGCCTCCTGTGGTCGAGGAAGATAAAGAGTTTATGGAGAACAAAGAAAGGATGAATGATCTTGAGCTACAACTCATCAATGCTTCCCAGCAAGTAATGATATCTTTACTTCTTTAGCATAAAATTGTGATTCCTAGGGCTTTTAATTTATAAAGATGCAGTTATTTATTGTGTATGTATGTGAATGTTTATGGATTTTGGTTTCTTGCATGTGACTGGCATGTCAATACTTGTTTCAGATTGATCATTGGGTGCTGTTTTTGTGTTGTGGTATGTTCAGGCTGAATCACTTGTAAAATCTCAGCAAGATATGGGTGAAACAATGGGAGAATTAGGATTGGCCTTTATTAAACTGACTAAGTTTGAGAATGAGGAGGCACTTTACAATTCTCAGAGAGCACGGGCTGCTGATATGAAAAATGTTGCAACTGCTGCTGTTAAGGCGAGTAGGTTCTACAGGGAGTTGAATGCACAGACTGTCAAGCATTTGGTAATTTGCTAAACCCTTACTATGGATTTTTCTCCATGCTTTTCAAATTGTCCATAAAACTTCATTATGAAATTGATTTTCTTAGGTGAAATTTAGGTTTTCCAATTGCAGGAGAAGTTACTATTTATTGTCATTGCTTGCAATTATACAACTGTATGAGCTATTTACATTATTTATTATTATGAAAACTCTCAATTTTTATTAAGGTCCCTATGTTCATGGAAAAAAAGGTACAGCGTTTTAAGTTGCCCTTTATTTTGTGTTTGTTGCAGGATACTCTCCATGAATATCTTGGGCTTATATTAGCTGTACGAAGTGCATTTACAGATCGCTCAAGTGCTCTATTGACAGTGCAGACTCTTCTATCAGAATTGTCTTCTTTGCAGATGAGGGCGGAAAAACTTGAGGCTGCGTCATCAAAAATATTTGGTGGTGACAAGTCAAGGATTCGCAAGATTGAGGAGTTAAAAGAAACCATAAAAGTTACAGAGGATGCGAAAAGTGTTGCCATTAACGAATATGAGAGAATCAAGGTATTATAGCTTTCTTAAAATCCTATCTATGTATTATGTATCTGAAGTTAGGTGTCGAATTATTTATTATTATTATTATTTATATATTTGGCTTTTATTGAGAACATATTCCACAGCTTTCTTTATATTTGTATGTTTGTACTATGTGAAGGGTTGGCCTCAGGGTTAGTTATCGGCCTTTTGCATGATGAACTTGAATAATTTTCTAATAGAACGAATTAGGTATATGTTATAGGAGTACGTTCTCCCCTTAACCTTTTTATTAAATCTACTTATGATATGACTTCCTTTGCTTCCTGGAAGTGGTGGGCGAGATGCATATTATCCTTTTTAGTTTATTTTGGATAGGACTCCCAGTTACTTTGTGCGATTGTACACTAAGCTGCTCTCCGCCAGTTGTTGAAACGACGCAAGCGAGGCCAGGCCTTGATTCAGAAAGATGAAGGGCCCAAAATTCAAATTAGGGGGTTAAAAATCCCCATCTCATCGGGGCGGAAAACGAATCATCTTTAGTTTCTTTACTGGTTTAGTGGTCAATTAGTGAACATCAATGTTGTTAAACTTATTGGCTACTATGGTTCTTAGTGTCCCCTGTGGCCATGTTCTTTTAGTGGACTAATATACCATGATCACCTTGTATTCTTTTTAGCAAGGGATGCTTCATTTCTTATAAAATTTTCTTCTTATGGGAATAGCTTCTGAGATACTTGCTCTATTTCTTTATTTCCCTTGTCCACCGTGATTTCTTTCTTAGTTTCCCCTTTCATTCAGGTAATTGATCCAATATGATCATTGTGGTTGGTTTGGGAGGCTCCTATCCTTCATTTATCTATCGTCTCTCCTTGTTTTTACTCCTAGGCTATGGTACGACCTGCTATAGCCTATACATAGCTAATCTGGAATTTTAAAATCTGATGAATCTATATTCAGCTTTTAAACCTTTGGAAGATGCAATTTTGTAAGCATTCATCTGATTTCCTGGACTCTTTTAAGTTTTGGTGTTTCATGAGATCTCATGTATAATCTAATATTACACCGTGGTTTGACTTGGAGGTTCTAAGTTGGTGACTAGATAGAGGGTTGATGATGCTGTCGGACCTGTATTTAATATGTTTGAATCGAACACTTGATTTGCTTGTTTGGGAATGGGGTTGAACTTATGGTTATTTGACTGGTTTCTTTTCACTATGATTATTCAATCTTGACCTTTTGGCATCCTGGATCAAACAATCTTTTGAATGAAGTGGTAAATAATGCAGGGGCAAATTGC